>JAOBBB020149064.1:0-12511 GCA_025331005.2 Zoanthus gigantus
GGTATATTTAATCAGTCGCCTGATGAGTACAGGTTAGCTGCACGAAACAGCGTTGTAACGACAAGCAATGTTGACTTGAACATTTTTTATTAGAAGACAATTTATTTTGTTTAGCCCTGAGAGGAATCACGCTTCGTCTATAATTTTGATACTTTGGAAAATATTTGGAGAAAAAGAATTAGTTTGAAAGTCAAGCAAATAATAACCCTTACTTACCTTTAATAAAAAAGCTAGCTGCATTAGACGTTTCGTTGCCAATCCCGGCAACATCATACTTAACCTTTGTATGAATTTGCAGGTCTCTGGCTTTGTCAGGGTCAGTCCAGCGTTTTAAAACAAAGAAAAGTTGTGATGACATCGGAAAACTTTTAAACACTCGCCAGATTCAAGTATGTAAGAGAAAATTGGCGTTTATGGACAATGTGAAGCGGGGAGCCCAGCTTGCTCTGGAAGAATGTCAACAGCAATTCCAGTTCCGTCGCTGGAATTGCACAACATTAGATTTTAAAAGGTCTCCTGTGTTTGGAAACTCGGCCAATGGAGGTAAATGAATGCTCGAGTTAAGGAAATGTCATAAAGTTTAGCATTATTTTGATAAAGATCCTAAATGTTGAAAAGATGAAGTAAGACGGGTTAACGGATTTGGAACAAGTGAAAACTCTTCATTAGTTCATATATATTGACCAATCACCTTCCTTGATTTATTTACAGCATAACTAAATAGACAATATTAGACTCTACTTTAAACAATCTTAGAGAAAATAAGATAGGTAAACAAATCCCTGATGGTAAGACAGTTCAAACACGATAATGCGCCACGTATACAAAAGAGATGCCGCCACTATCTGACCCAAAAATGACCCCGGCGCACAGCACAACAAATAAGTGGGGTAAGCTGGAAAACGATTTTCTTGAGGGAAGAAAATTGGAGTACCCGGTATTTTTCATAGTACTTCATTCAATATTAACGGCAGCCTTTTGGTTATGAGGTCATAGCTCGCAGTCCCAGTGACTGCAAGTTCGCCTAAGCATGCGGGTGCAGGGACAAACCTGCTGTACTTTTGATTTCTTTTTATCGCTTGGCTACTAAATTAATGTCAGTTTAATTTTATCTTTAACGCATTATGGTTACAGAATTTTAGGTTAAAATTTAAGTTAAGTTAACAGTGTATGTTTTAAAAGTGTTCTTGAAAAGAGGAATTTGATTTCACATAATTTAATTACACGCTGTTTTATTATATATGATTACGTTAAATCGATGCTTAAACACTAATATCGGGTTTTTAATTGAAATTGTGATTTCACTCTACAGTAAAGCATTGCAATGAAAAATTGCGTTCTAAATACTTTTATATCGCTAGCTTTTACAAATGGTTCCTGAATTTTATTTATTTTTGCGGCCGCGATATGGCACTGATTAGTATCCAGCTTAATTCATTTTGCTAAAACACAATACTGAAATATCGTGACAGTAACAAGCGAGCAATTAAAATTAAAACGATTAAAGCGATTTTTAAAATTTTGGTATCATAGCATCTTCCCTAAACTCAATTTCATTGGAACTAATCCACCGAATGCGGACCGAAGTTTGCTGGGTGATCAATTCCGCATGAGGCAGAATCTGAGAAAAAAAATTTTCACGATCCAGTTACACTTGTTCCAGGAACACCGGAGCCCAATTAGTGAGAATGGACTAGGAATAATATAGCAAGTATACAAATAGACACTTTTTTTGCAGGGTTGATTTCTTTACAGACTTTGATAAATATTATATTATATGATTAGAGCACGAAAAGAAGTGCTAACGCACTATTTCCTTTCTAGCCTTTCCTACTACTTCCCCCTCCCTCCCCCCTTTAAACGACGCTCCTGTGTCCCTATCTTCATACTGCTCACAAAATGAATACTATTGCAAAGCTGAACGCCCCATACTATGGTACCTCGCAACTCATTGTTTTAGTAGGACTTTTTAAGACATCCATCCATCCACCCATCTATCTGTCTATCTATCTATCTGTAGATATCTAGTAATAATTAGATAAACAAAAATCTTTCAAATAAGCCATCAGGAATCAAAGTGACAAAACTAAGGATCGATTTTACATTTTCCCATGTTTTTTATCCCTTAACGATTATTCTGTTATGCGTACTGAAAACTGTATTTTTGGTATTGCCTAAAATGTTAGGTACAAGAGAAGCGGGCTTTGTTCATGCCATATCATCGGCAGGTGTTGCTTACGCAGTAACTCGGGCCTGTAGTGCTGGTAAACTTCGTAATAAGTGCGGCTGTGACACAAAATACCGCGGAGACTCTAAGAAGGGATTTGAGTGGGCGGGATGCAGCGACGACATCAAATCTGGCATAAAATTTTCTGAAGATTTCGTGGACGCCCGTGAGCAAGGTAGAGATGTTGGAGACAAGGGTCGGGTTTTGATGAATCTGCACAATAACGAAGCTGGAAGGCAGGTGAGCTCAGTTGATTGTTTATTGACAGTGTTTCATTTTATGGATAAGCTACCTCTAACGTGTACTAAGAACACAATTACTTTAAAGGTTATATGGCAATGAATGTGATAAAGAAGTTAACGGATAGATATCGTATCTATTCGATTCCTCGCCCAGCCTTGAATTAGCGCCCACCCCACCCCTCGCCTCAAAAGTCCTTCTCCCTCCCCTCCCATCCGAACAAATGAAGTGCAGGAGAAAAGCTCTGATTTTTGTTTATTCACTGGCTTACAACTTCTAGCTTCATGACGTGCGAAAACATAAAAAAATTTACTGCGATTAGCTTCGCAGCAGTCAAGTTTCTCTCTAAAAGTTGGAGTCTAGAATGATTTGAAAATATGATAATCTGCTAAGAATGATAATTATATCTTCGTGTTTGTTTTATCTATTTAATATGCAACCTTTATTCACTGTACAAATTCCGTGAGCGCGATTGGACAAAATCGATTAGGGGATTTTGATCTATCTGTGGACATCTTTACAATCGTGATGATATTTTGTTTAACACATGGCGGTGGGCTGTAAATGGCCGAGTCTTCAATAATTGTTTTAATAATACAAACCACTGAATATATGAGTTAAAATGATTTTTGTGAACGGTAGTTTTCATTTTTCAGAGTATACACGCAAGTGATTTGACGGGCTCTTTGACCCAATGCTCGAAACACGTCCAAAATTTCGTGCCTTTCAAACAAGCTGAAATTTGGCTTTCTCGTGTACAACCGCAGCACTTTACAACTGATTATTGTTAAACGGATAAACAGTTTCTCGACACAGGACAGTACCGATGTAGTCAAAAGTATTATGCGAGTCTTTGACCTTGCAAAATCGATTTACCGGGCTAATAACAATCATTACAGTTTCCTCAAATGTGATTGGTACATAAACTGTTATATTTTGCACCAATTAATATGCAAAATTGTAATCGCATACCTGTAATCAGACAGTTTCTTAAACCAGTCATTTTAAGTACTTTCAGCTAAATGCACCAATCACGAAATAGATTACAATCACTATAGCAACGTAACAGCTTATCCTTCAAAGCAGGGGCCTTTTCCAAAATGAAGGAATTTATAATTTTAAACAATGTCTTAAAGTTTTTTTTCTACATTTATTTTTTTTGGAAATTGTACTTGCCATAAAAGAAAAGTTGTCATTAAAAGCTACTTTTAAAATTGTATTTTTTTTTTGTTTTTAGGAAATTGTAATGATTATGATGAATTAGTATCAGAACCGCTTGGTGGTCGTCCGATTTTGTTGGTGACTCGTATAATTACAGACCAAATTTGACTCCACTCATTCCTATTACTACTATTATTAATCGCATGATAACATTATTTAGGTTTAACCAAAGCGAATGAATACTAAACAATTACCCCGCTCTCCATCACTGTCCCGCTTTTTGGAAGAATTAATGATACATTTAAAGTGTTCTGGTTCTGGATTTTAGGCAATTACACAAAATATGAAGTTAGAATGCAAGTGCCACGGCGTCTCAGGGAGTTGTAACATCAAAACCTGCTGGAGAGTAATGCCAGACTTCAAAAAAGTTGGAGAAATTTTAAAAGATAAGTTTGACGGTGCCTCCGAAGTCACTCAAAAAGTTATTGGCTCCGACCTGGTCCTTGTTCCGAAAAACAGCATGTACAAACCCTTTACGACTTCCGATATTGTGTACATCGACAGCTCCCCAAATTTTTGTGAGTACGATCCCCAGACAGGCTCCCTTGGTACACAGGGAAGGCAATGTAATAAAACGTCACAAGCAATAGATGGGTGTGACCTCATGTGTTGTAACCGTGGATACAGAACGGAAAAAATCATAAAAAAGGAAAGATGCAGATGCAAATTTTTTTGGTGTTGTTACGTGCGTTGCAAGGAGTGTCATAAAAGAGTGGAAGTCAGCTATTGTAAATAGTGTGCAATAAAATAGAAAATGGCGGACTTAGAAGACCAGACACGTTTTCAACCTTTGTTGAATAATTTTCATAAATAGTTTTTACGTTTTTACGTATTAAAAACGGTTTTAATTTTGAGATTCAAAACAAAAGTAGATACGTAGTTGATCATCAGTTTTTACATTCACTTTTAGAGTACAAACCGCAGTATCTTCCCGAAGGGTTGCAAAAACAGACGTTATGCCGATTATTAAAAAGTGTATCATAAAACCAACTTCATCTGAATCTATGAGGCAGATAAGTTAAACAGTGTTCCTATGGTGTACTGAAACTTTACATAGATTTAAAGGTTTTTCGAAAGAGAGTTCTGCCACACAGCTGTTTTGAGTTAATTGGTTTTTTTTCCCTTTGGAACCTCGACAATCTTGTCACAAACTGCATAATTTATATTGACTTTGTTAAAAAAAGATAAGACCTCACTGAAAAAAATAAAAATAAAATGTACAGTGGCGAGCCTGGGGCTCCGTAGTCCAAACAACTAACTTTGTCTGACTGCATTTATTCGGTAATCAGAAGAAACTCAGTGGTTTCCCTGTGGTATGGTCATAGAGAACGAAGACATTTGTCAACAAAACATATAGCATTGCAAACCACGCTTGGACACACAATCACGCTATTGATTACAGAACAAGAAAAGTACTTGAATCGTGGCACATTGCAGTCTCTACCAAGACATTAATTACACTTTTAACAACTAACCCTTATTAGCATTCCCATTGTGTTCTTACCTTTTATCCTTTATCTCTTTTGTTTTATTGTACACTGTTTTTTTAATATATATTCACTGTTTTTGCATAATTTACTCAGTTTGAGAAAGGCTGTAGAATGACAGCCAAATGACAGCCATTTTTTATAAAATTTACCATAGGTCGTTTTTATAAGTTTTTTACAAATATGGTTTTACGTGGATGCTTTTCCATTTTTATAAGAATACATATATTGAGGGAGATTTTTATGTTCCTTTGCTCTTTTAATTTTGTCTTTGAAAAAACAAATTGACATGTTCTGTTGAAAGTTTGCTCAGTACCCCAAAAATAATGCTAAATTTTTCTTTCGCTTGCATCTTGAAAGCTCTTCACCAAAACTCTCATTTTCTAGAAGGTTTCTGAAGATTCTTTGACGTTCACCGGCCAAGTATCGACTTGTTTGACAGGGCTGATTTTTGTTAAGAGCCACTGTTTTTCCGAAATTATGGCCGTAAAGATTGAAGCCTTTTTCGAAAGGAAAGCCATAGCCTTCAACGTTTATCAAAATTAAGATGACGGAAAAATGTAATTGGAGGACAGTGAAAATAAAAAACGAAGGAGCGTCGCAGTTGTGAAGATAAGTGACTCAATTCAATTAGTCTCAGTATTTTATCTTCAAATTGGTAACCAGTGTATTTTATTGCTATACTCACCTACCAATACGGTATGACTGCTGTCGCTGTGTAGACTTATTTTACACTGTACATTCAAACTTTGGTATTTATTGACCATAAATTTAAAAAAAGGTTTTTGCTATAAAATGAAACGCCGGAATGCCGCAATACGAAAACCCGGAACACAAAATTACTAAAACCAGGAAAGCGAGAAAAATGAATAAATTAAAAAATAAATAAACATATGAATTAATAAATTAAAACCTGTATTTCTAAAAACCATAACATACTTCAATTCAAACAGGAAAATTCCCCCAGTATCCCCACCCACCCAGCCACAACCCCGCCTGCCTGATTGGTAAGAGCGTTTTGCAGTGATATTTTTCTTTAACTGATGATTATAATGTGTTTTAAGAAGCCATCTATCTAATATTTTGTGACGATCCTTTTTTTCGAATGGCAAAGATTTTGATGTTTCCCGCCAAAATGTAATTATGATAATGTATATATCACACATGTAGTGGTACAGTGTAGGAAAATAGACGCTTCTTCGAGGTAAGTGTTGTTACGTTCTTTATTTAAGACTCGTTTCTTTTAATTTCGCTTATTACGTTTAAGATAAACAACGTATATCAGCTAAGTAATCATTGTTTTGTGTTTAGCAGCAGTCCTAAAAGGTCGGAAAAAAGAGGTAAGCACTTGAGTTTTGGAATGTTTCGATTCAGTATGTTATAGTTTTTAGATATACAGGTTTTCATTGATTAATTAATTCATTTATTTACTTCTTAATTAATTAAGATTTATTCCGGGTCTTCGTATGCCAGTATTCTAGCGTCCCTGTTTTAGTGCAAGCCAAAAAACATAAAGCCATCAAACACCGACTATTCTCTCCTTGAACAGAACGCTAAAAGAATGCTATGGGCTTTGGGCTCAATTTGGTTGACAAAAGCGATATGGTACGCAAGGGTTCCTGGTCACATTTGTGAGTGAAAAAGTCTACCCAGGGTTCCGGAGCACCTAAATTCCTCTTTTTAGTCTGCCATTGATTAGTATTGCAGTCTCTGTTCGGTTGCTTAAAGTTGCTATGTCACGCTATTTTAGCTTCTTTTTTTTTTTTGGAAATCCCAAATATGTCTTGCCCTCAACTGAATTCCAGAAATAATGGTTCAAGTCTGTTATCTAAGACTATATTATGATGTTTATTTTGTTTCCTGTCATTTGTTGCTACAGATGGCAAGGATGGAAATGGATTGAAACTTGAAATATTTAGGCTAAACTTTTCAAGTTTGGATGCTATCTCAACAAAAGCTACCAAAAACCTGTTATGGATTGTCCTTTTTTTAAAACATTTCATTAGATACTCACCTCACAGTTTAGCAGGAACAATTTGCGCATAAGTAAAACCACTAAGTGACAATTTTAGCAAAGAATTGACCTAAAATAACAAAATCTTCGTGACATAGCCTCTTTAATATGGGACTTAGCAACGACAGCAGCTCCAACTTAGTAATCATCTGAATGTTCAATGGGTGTCTTGTCTTGTCTTGTGCATTGTGAAGTTTACAAAGAAGATATTTGTTGGTAGACAACAGTTTCTTAAAAGACAACTGGACACTTCGTTATTCTAAAGCAATTTTTAATCAAAAAAGTTGCTGCGTTTTCATTGAAAGCGTATCACAAACTGACATTTAGGTAAACTGCCATGATGTGAGAAGCTGATTTTGTTGATCGTAAAAGCTACTGAAAGCTACCTAAAACCTTACCTAGAATGTTGACGATAACCGAACTGGTATACAAGATTTTTAACATTAAAGTGAACCAACGTCAACGATTATCACAATTAACTGGTTGTTTGATTGTGCAGCGTTTTTCTTGTAAAATATTTTTGGCCTAAGACTATAAACCAATAAAACTCTGTAAAACAAAAACATAGAGCTATTTAAATCTGAATTTGAACAAGAAAAGAAACTGGGCTTTCTGTGGGCGACATTAAGTGAATTGAACTGTTCTTTTTTTTCTAAAAAAATAGGACCTTATTTTTTCTTGAAAATAATATCTAACGGAATTCTTGTGTATGCCCTTTTATTCGATCACGGAAAATAGGTGTGTTGGTTACAAAGTTTAGTTAGCTCAAAAACACTGGAATTAAAAAGAATCCAACTGCTTGTATTTGCAGCATTTGCTGCTTGCATGTACGTTGATACTTTTGACCTAGGCCCTCTCGCTGTCAGGTAGTTTAAGATCTACGTTATTATACAATAGTAAGAGCCTAACGAAAAAAAAAACAGTCTGAACGGAACCTTTTCCCAAAAGTTTGGCCTCAAATGTACGCTTTTCGAATTCTTTAAAAAACAAGTTAATTTACGGCAATTGAACAAATTATATTTTCTTGGCCGGAAAATATCTAATGAAAATAAATAGATAGAGTTCGTTTTTAAAATACAAGTAGACAAACTGCTCTTCCGCTCAATTACATAACACGCCAAGAAAGCCCAGTTTGATTAGGGTTAAAAAGTAAAAGTTATGAAATAACTATAATGTAAATTATTGATCCTTCATTACATTATGTAAGGTTATTATGTATCCATGATACAAACTTAGACACTCTGACGTATACTCCATATTTATCTTTTAACCCACACCCTTTACTGCTTCCCCAACTAACAACTCCGCCAACAAACCACTTCTTGCTGGTTCCGTTGTAAAACACGTATCCCCCGCCACTGTCACCTTGGCAAGTATCTTTGCCACCGTTGTAAAGACCGGCGCACATCATCCTACTTGTCACAGAGTAGCCTTCATCACTGAACGCCGTGTTACAAGTTGGTGTTCCAACGACTGGGACGCACATCTCTTTTAAGACGTCAGATAAATGACCCGGAGTAAAACTAGACACGGTTCGTCCCCAGCCCGCAACCATGCCATATCTATTGGGACTCATCAAAGCTTCATTCCTAGCAAAAACAAAAAGTTTCAAAGAGAGCCAATCAATAAGCAAATTATAGATATTTAAATTCTAAAAAATCAGCTACAAAGAAATTTGTACCGAGAGATATCACATGTGCAATTTCGTAGGCAAGCATTGCAAGTAAAGATTAATTTTCAATTTTTAGAAAAAATTCCACAGGTGTTTCATAAAAATCCAACTTTCGTGACTTTTTGTGATGACGTCATCAATGATTAATGTCAAAACATGTCTTTACTATCAAGGAACAGTTGTACCAAAGCTTTTGACAATTGGTCAAGGCGTTCAGATTTTAGGCCAAAAAAATCGAGGGAGGAGGGGGGAGGGGGACACTTCTGAGGTTAAAGCTAATATTAACATTAATTGCTAATTTTAATGCCGTTTCCGAAGCAAGTTTAAATTGTTAATACTAACAAAAGTTAATGCGGAATTATTATACGCTTTTGAATTAAGCCCACTAACCTCGACCCAGGCAAACAGATTGTACGAACGTATTTCGTTATCTGAGCGTCTTTGTCAAGCTTCAACAACGCAAGATCGGAATCATACGTTTTAGGGTCATAGCTGCTGTGCTTCACAATCTGGATAACGCGTCTTACTTGCACTTGTGATTCATTTGCACGAGATACTTTGTGGAGTCCAAGGAAAACTTCAAGCAAGGTCTCGTCGATAATTCTCCCTCCCCCGTCAGCTATGCAATGTGCAGCTGATAAAAAAATTACATATAATGTTAAGCAGCTTTAAGCTTACAAAAGTCTTAAACAGTGCTGTGTTTAAATGTTTTGTTTAATATCATTTTTTGTTGCCAACGAGCCAACCAAGCGAAGAAGCGAGGCTGGCGAGGCGGCAGCATTATAGAGCCATGCGAAATAATGCACAGGCAAGAAAAATCTCGAATGCATGATTCCGAATTATGAGCATAATAGTAACATTTTTTAAGCAAAGAGAATTAGCATAATAGTAAAAATTGCGAGCATAATGTGGACAACCCTAATTTCTATATTTTATAAATCCGTTGCTGCAGTTGTTATTTTCAGTACTAGGGTAATTCACAAGGCACAAAATAACCCATGTCACATATCACATAGATATAAACAACGTGACCAGCCATAACCAATTCCCATTCTATGATAACATTTATTGCTGGGAGAAGGCGAGGACAAGAGTGAAAAGATAGAGAATATATCTTTCTTAAACCCAAACGTCATTGTTAAAGTCGATACTAAATTATATAGTTTCGCTGATTTCTTACTTCACCTTAGCAAAGCAAAGTTTCGTCACAGTTTTAAAATCATACAGTAAGAGAGCACTGTGTGCTCGCTTTTTCCAAGTAGTGACACTTTCAGTTGTGGTTACGAATCCAAGAAACTCGCAAAAAAGTTGCTCGTTGGCACTTAGCGAGTGCCACACCTAGTTATCTTTAATTTGTAGTAGTGATGAAAGAGGAGTGAAAAGATATGGCGTCCCTTCATTTACATGAAATATTAAAGTAGCAACATTAACCTTACCGCATTTCTCGGCGTTAAAGTCAACCATTGATTAGCTTTACTAATATAGTATTTAGAATTTATCTGTAGTACCCTCAAGTTTGAAATTTCACAGATGCAATTTCAAATTATTCGTAGCAACAATCTCATCAACCGAGAAAATGGAGTCTTTACTAAATACTATTTTTAAGTTTTGAGCTATCGCCTATATTATTAAAAGGTAGCAATAAGCACAGGTTTAATGAAAAAAATCATTTACATTTAGGCCAAGCTCGGGTAATTATCTATAATTTGACCTCATTAAGACGTATGTTTTTCTCGGTATTTAGCTCAGTCTCACTACTCGGCTATCATCTAAAAATATTTCGACTCTATAACTAGTTTAAGGTTGGAACTCTAATTTGGTATTTTTGCGCGATACACATCGATTTCCTACTACTTAAGAACGAAATCAAATTTCTCAATTCACTGTCTAACAAAAAAAAAGATATTTTACCTGTAAGAACAAAGCGCTCACTGATAAGCGAACCACCACATGTTCGTCGCCCGCTTTTCTTGATAAGGACTTGCCAAGGGTACGCCCCCTTTACTGTGTCATGCGCTCCTACGAGCCGGGGTCGGCAGTTTTTCAAACCTAAGTCAAGAACCTTGGACTCTCCACAACCTGTAACAGAAAAACGAAGACTAAGTAAAACTTAAAACTTAAAGGAGAAGTGAATGCTAAAACTAACCTATTTTTGTTTGAATCTATTGTTATAGTAGATTAACTCTGTGAAGGTTTTTTCAAATTAAAGTCAAATTACATCGAGAAATTAAATATAGAAACTAAAAAAATTTTCTATAAAAAGTTTGATACCGTGGTCACAAATGAGATTGTCAGCGGTATGGTATGAAGTAGTTGCGATATTCAGAGCTTAAATATGACCACGTGCTTTGAAATCTTAATATTTTTTGGGCGATCTATGTCTTGCGAAGTTGTTTTTCTTTTATAGCAACCAAAAGCCACACAGTAACCATGTTTTTCCTCGTTTTAATCATTATAGTATCGTAACCTACATCATAAACCGCTGACATCACATATTGAGCCGCCGATCAAATCTTGTCGATTCGTTACAAAACATCAAATTTTTTTGAACTGCTCGTCTAACCGCTTAAAAAAACTTCATACAGTTGTTCTACTATGCCTAAATGTTCAAACGATGAAAAGTCAATTTTAGGGTTCAGTTCTCCTTTAATAACTTGTTTTGAATTTATAGTCAACTTCACGAAATATTTATTTTTGTATATGTAAATGCATATTGTGGGTGTCATATATCCGAAAAAAAAATTAAGAAGATCGAGAAAGACAGCTCAAAAGATAGATAGCAAATGATAAATAACGACAAACTATATGGGGCCTTTCAAATGATAAATAAGGACAAACTATACGGGTCTTTCCAATAAATAGATTTAATGCGTCTTTCAATCATTAAGCATGCACGTCATGGCAAACAAAACTTCAAGTGGAAGCTACTCCCGAAATATAACAAAGCAAAAAATTTATTTTTTGGTCTCTCAAGTTCTTTTGATTAAAGATTTCATTCTTATAACTCAGTATGTAAGTATATATTGTTTTGTTTTTACTAATATTAACCTGTAGGCTTCTATTATTAAATGGATTATAACCCTATTTTATACTATGGGGGAGGGGGAAGAGAGCGCACGATGTGCACCCGCTGGTTTCAGGTAATGATTAGTTTGGTGCGATTAAAGCCACAGCTTCCCAATTTCGTGACTAAAATTTATCTAACTTTATTCTCAAAACATATTTGTTTGGTGAGTGATGTGTCCTCAGTTTTCATTATAACCTGTTTGTTTATGATAGCTTTTCTAAAATTTTACTGATTTTTATATTTTGTGATGTTTCAGGTTTTATTTGTGTAATATATGTGCGATATATCTCCCTAAAACGCACAAACAAATATTTAAAGTCTTCCTAAGTCTATGACGTCATTATGAGGTCAACTCATTGTGACACATTTGAGGAAAATACATTTTTGCTTTTCTGAGACAAAAAAAAAAAAAAAAAAGACAGGGCGTGGTTGGCGCAGTTGGTAAAATCTCTGCCTTCTAGCCACAAGGTCCCCAGTTCGATCCCCGGCTCTGCCAAGATTTGAATTGATTTGTGCGACTTTCTTTCCCGCCTAAGCTAACTCAGCTTTCCATCCTTCCGGGGTAGGTAAATGAGTACCAGCG
>JAOBBB020149153.1:0-12510 GCA_025331005.2 Zoanthus gigantus
AGTAACACAGGACATAACAAAGCTAGCTACTGGAGTCGTTCTTATGAATTGGGTCGGGCTTCCATCACAATTTTCAATTCTTTTCGCCAGGTTTTGACCCACATTGGCGAAATGTTTATTAAACTGATCGGCAATCTCAGCCTTTTTAGTGTAAGCTCTATTATTACGTTTAATTTTTGAGATAGGGGTTTGTCTCTTTGAGTTGCGCTTAACTAGCATACCAATCAATTTCCAAGATGCCTTCAGGTTGTTTTTACATTGGTCAAAGTGTTGTGAAAAGTAGTTCTTTTTGCAAATGTTCTTAAGCCAATTCAATTTGTTAGCATACTTTTTATATTCTGTCACCTTAATTGGATTATTAGAAAGAAAGTGTGTTTTGTATAATTTATGCTTAGTTTTGATTGATTTAAGAATACCATTAGTTATCCACGGCTTAGTACACAATTTCTGTTTCTTTTGGGACAATTGCCTAATTGGTGCATGTTTATCTGCAATTGATTTTATCAGGTCAGTTATTTTAGTAGCTGTCTCATGCAGATCATTACTATAGATAGCATTCCAGTTGACTGCATTGATATCCTGTAAGTAAGATTCTTGATCAAAATTGCTGTAATCTCGATAATACTTAATAGGGTTGTTTTTCTTAACTGGAATATTTGTAACACAGACAACTGGGAGGTGATCAGAGATATCCACCATTACAATCCCAGAAACAATTTTGGATGTACTGTTGGTATAAATATGATCAATTAATGTAGCTGAATGATAGGTCAGACGTGTTGGTTTAGTAATAACTGGTAATAAATTATTAGAATACAGCATGTCAAGGTAAGCCTCTGTAGGTGGGTGACTATCACATTTAAAAAAGTCTATATTCATATCACCAAGGATATACAATTGGTATCTGTTTGGGTTAAATAACTTCATTGTTTCATCAAGTTTTCGATTAAATTCATCAATATTCGCATCTGGATGTTTGTAGATACAGCCAACCAAGATGGGTTTTTTGTTTTTGGGAGTAGCTATTTCAACCCAAACAGATTCCACAAGAGGCATATCCAAAGTTATATCTGACCTTGGAAATGATGTTAAAGCTTTACTGACATAAAGAGCAACCCCTCCCGCTGGGGTTGGAGAATCAGCTTGGTAAATGCTATAGTTAATCAACTCAGTATTGAAAGTAGTATTTGCATTTAGTCTGGTTTCAGAAACTCCTAATACATCAGGCTGTTCACTTAAAGAATACAGCATATCTTCAAGCAAGTCAATATTTTTGGACAGGCTTCTGATATTACAATGAAGAAATGAGAAGGATTTCGCTCCTGATTTACTTAGAACCTTATTCAAACTAGAAATATCATAATAATCAGATTGAGGGTTAATTAACATATGATCAGGGTCAGCATCATCAAATTTATCAGGATTGGGTAGCAAATTATATAAATCTAAATCTTTTAAATTATCTATCTGCAAGTGACAGGATCCATCTAGAATATGAAATTCTCTGTCATCCAGGTTATAAAAAGGTAAAGCTTGCAGGCTATTTTGGGGATGATTGAAGTTGAAGATATATGTGTCTATAGGTTAGATATTATTATAGAGCACATAAGTGAGGGAAGAAAAAAAAGAATTACGAGTAATTGCTTATCTGATCGATGTAGTCTTCAAATTCCTCATGTGTAACAAAAGATTTGGTTTCCGAAGAATCATGAGCCTTCAGCATGATCTTCCCATTTGCAGTCCATAGGTATTTATAATTGTTCTTTCGCTTAAAGTCATTAATACGGCCAAAGAGTTGTTTGCGATAACCTGTGAGAGATTCATTGATGTGGATTTTATTGTTGCTAATAGCACCGAGACCCATTGCAGCTTGTACGGACGGCAAGTTACTTATATTCTTTCTTATTAGATTCCTGCGTTTCTTGTACATTTCTTCTCTTTTATCTCTATGTACAAACTTGACAATCAACCGATGTTTCACATTTTTGGTATCCGGAAGCCGGTGAACAGCTGCTAAGTGGACGTCTTCAACATTTACATCGATTAAAGTACCAATCTCTTTGATAAGCTGCTTTGGATTTTCCTCCGGCAGTATTGGAATGCCCGTTATTTCCAGACAGTCTCTTCGAGAGTATTGTTGGACTTCGTCGATTGCACATTCAATTCTGTAGACTGCCTGCTCCACACGGTTGGTTCGCTCGGCCAAGCTGTCGGCGATCTTTGTCAGCTCAGTATCCTTTTTCCCCAGCGTGTTTGTCGTTTGGTTCAATGTTTTGAGCGTTTTTAGAACAGACTCGTACTTTTCCGATATAAAGGACTGAGATTTCTCTATCCCGTCAACACGTGCTGTCAAGGTCTTAATACTAGTTCTGAGTGCTTCGAGTTCGCTTTTCAATTCACGCTTAATACTAGGCAAAAATTCTTCCTTCCATATTTTCCGTAAGTCATTGACATTCAGATAACCTTTCGCATCCATCACTGTAAATTAACTCGAAATTAAGTGGTTAAGATAGGTTCAATTACTTTCATGTTCACCACCAATTCACCATGCTGCCGCCATTTTTCTCGCTCGCCCAAATATAAACTATTATAATTTTACCTGTTTGACATCAGCATGTACTGTTCCCTTCTGTTTTGGCCCTGACACATAGAATTTAACTCGCATGTAGTTCTCACCATTCACAATATATTCTTGATAACTGTTAACAAATTAAACAAAGATAAGAAAAACCTCTGAATCGCAGTGTACCACAAATACAATTAAACCTGAACAGTACACTCGAGTTTGCACTTGACAATAAGTATGCAAGATTCCCCTGCCCAGATTTCTTTACAGAGTCTCATGAAAGACCTTTTTTAGCTTATTCAGGTCAAGTTTGTATATGTTTATGACCATGTAAAATTCTTGTCAAGTTTAAATCATTTTTTCTCAAGTAAAAATTACAGATGATTACCTGACGTGCCTCCTCCTGCCCCTAGATGTTTCTTCACCATATGCTTTCATTGGTTCCCCAACTGCATTTATTACCTGTCAGTATTATATCAATACCATTAACAAACTATAAAATGGGAAAGTGAACAATAGAGTAAGACTGGATACACTTTTTTTTATTTAGAACCAGTAAAATTTGCTTAAGCACAATGTCCTTATTTTTCAGTAATTTGAGGCTCAAAATGTTCTTATTTTGTTTTTAACTGCTTTATATTTCTAATAGCTGAAAATCAACTATAATGCCCTTGGGTACTCTTCTATTTTCTGTTTTTCTTGTGATTCGAGGAAGACAGTATCTTCAGTATTTTTGTGTGAAAAAGATAAAGTTTTATCATTGTTATTAATGTTTTTTACATTTTCATTTTAACCTCATATCGTTCTTATTTTTCTAGCTATTTGCACCTTACTGTTCTTATTAAGTTTATTCTTAGTTAAAAAAATGTAACACTTATGAGTTCACAATTTCTATCAGGTGATAAATGAAGAGACCAATGCAAGTTAACTGCCACTGCTTAAATACCACTCATGTTCAACAGCCTGTAACTTTAACATTCATCTGATTACCTCAGAATTTTCTTTAACCTTCTTCAGGGCATCAGAGTAGACTTTATTTGGACTGAAACCAAATAGTAACTCGCTAGCCACGTACCATATCAGTGCACCTGCAATTGTTCAACAAGGTACTGTCAGTATTCCCTGCTAGCAGAGGTCTTAGGATGGGAGGGGGAGACCTCCTCCAGCACCTGACAAGTTTCCTGTCATGCATGCATTAGTGTTTCCAGGCAATGAGATTCATTTTAGTCATGGCAGTGTAACACAATCTTGACAAACCAGTTTGAGAAGCTGTGAAGTGCTTTTAATTGCAAAGTAGAATTATCGATCAAGTGAATGATTATGAAGAAGGAAAGTGCGGTTTAGTTGAATGTTAGAGAAAACAATGGTCATGAGTTGTAATTTTGTTCTTCTATTGCTAGCAGAGAACAGACAGTACTTAATATACTTATTTTTTGTGAGTTTAGATCAAGAGAAAGTGCCTTTAGTTTAACATCTTTAATGTCAGAGCAAGATTGTTTTTAATAAAACTTTTTTTATCTTAAAGAAATGTTATTTGCACTATTGAATATGTAATATCTACAAGCTAAACAACTTGCAGACTAATGAGACAGCAATACCAGGCAACTTATGATCAAGAACAAACAATTGCTTAATGCTACTATACAAACTGTGTAAATCCAACAATGGGATTGAGGTTATTTGTAAAGATTGTCCTTCTGTCACTGTTTACTTGGGCCACCAGGCCAAAAGTCAAGGGTTCAGCTCTAGGCACAAGCAACCCAGGCAAAAAATCAGTGTTGACTTCCAAATACGGTATTTGTACGGAATCATTAAAGTAAAATCGCAAATTTGATTTTTAATAAAACTTACCTAACCTTGGTCTGATTTTGTTTCTGGTAGTCTGTTGATCCTTTGTAGCTGATTTTCAGGCATTTTAACCAATTTTGTTGCCCTTCCATCATATACTATGGGCAAGTCAACTTGTTTTGCCTGGGTTGCTTTTGCTCTAGGACACCTTTTTTTGTGGTTGAGCTTTTAAAAATTTATGTATGTACAGTTAAGGCATGTTTTGATCTGCACCTGGAAAGATTAACTAGGCTTTAATACAGCCAGTATCTTTTTGGAAATTACAATGTAGATGTCAGTGTGTTTGAGTGGTCACCAATGCCAATCAGAGAAGACAGTCAATTGTGACAGAATTTTGTTTGTAACACAAGATTTACATGTATGTCTTACCCTAATTTTGGCAATGGATAAATATTTTAAACTTTTCGAGAATTTAGAATTATTTTTTGAACATAAGTCATAATGCCAAACAGAACAATGTAATTTATGCTTAAATTGCCAAACTGGCACAAACACATAATTATTCATGCAAACTAACTCAAGATAACGCTACAGTAATACACAGTGAAACTGCATGCATAAACTAATGAGCTGTTAACCGCCAAATTCTAAAATATTGAGATTTTAGGGTAGCCTTTTTTTTTGGGAGGGGGGGGGGGAGTGTGAGGGGAAGTAAGAGGTACAAGGGGAGCCCCCTCCTATTTCTAGGATATCTTTTTGTGAGACACGAAAGTCAACCACTGAAGCTGAAGCCATTTTTAGTTGCAAAATAAAGTCGCATACATAAATATAATGCAACTTCATGCCTTTTACTAGGTAACTTTGGTTTACAAACAGAAGCATAAGTTTTCCCAGCAAGACAACATGTTACAACTTGTGTGCCTTTTGCAAGCTAGCCCGTCCACGATTGGCTGATAACAGATAAACAAGTTTTCCCTCCAAGACAAAAGCAGACAGTGACAAGACTGTTTGTCAAGAATATTTTTTCTATTCATGGTGTTTTGACTGGATTATTGAGAAATTACAAGCAATGAGTTTTGCCTTGCACAGAGTTTTGAAAAATTCTGCTTGTGTTACTAAGAATCCTAAAAAAGTGGATTTAAGCCGTTATGTGAGGGATTGGGAGAAAGGGTTGAAAATCTTGAGACTCCCTCCAAATGCAGGAGAGTTGACAGCTATGAAATGAGCACATACAGTATCAGCACAAAAAATTATTTCGTCTGGTTTTAAGCAATCTATTGGTTATGTGTTCCCCCAAATGTTCTTACTGTGGAATCAAATCCAATGGTAATCATTCATTTCTTTATTCTTGGGGTTTAATCATAAATTAATCACCAAGATTTGGTGTATCTTTGTTGAAGTGGTAAAAAATAATAACCTACAACCATTCTGTGTTATTTAAAGTTGTAGTTTTGTAGAATTAGATACTTAAACTAGTATATCTAAGAGGTAATTAAATGCTGTGTTCAAGCAGAGATGATAAACTTCAGGGGCAGATCCAGAAGTTTTGAAAGGGAGGGGCACCTTACAGATTTGCCTTTCAAAAGGGGGGGCACCATTCAAATTCTGGTGTCTAGTAAAGGTTTATTTTAAAAAATGGATCAAGATTTTTTCCAAAAAGGGGGACACAGGCCCCCGGGCCCTCCCCTAGATCCGCTTCTAAACCTATAAAAGGAGATATAAATAAATATTCAGCCTATTTTTTAATTAATATTCAAATGTTTATGAAATGTCATTACGAGTTATTCCCTTTTATTTTCTCTAAGTTTAATTCAGAACAATTTAATTCCCTAAAATTCAGAACAGCAAGAAAACAAAGTGCATGCTAAAATACTATATCGAAACCAAGAATTATTTTTCAAAGACAAAGTATTCCGAAAAGTTTCTTAATTCAGAAACAAACTACAGGCAAAGCACACTGGATGCTTTGTCTCAAAAGCAAATGTATACCATTGGGTGCGCAAGGAATGTTGGTTAAAAAATGTTACCAACCATAATGCTTTGCATTTTGAACTCCATGCACCAAATAGGATACTGCCTAGCTCGCTCGCTTTAGGCTTGCTCACTACGGCAGCAATAATTTATGTTCAAGACTGTTGAGATTTTAAAGGGAACCTTGGCTGTCCAACAATATTAATCTCAAATAAGAGTTTTTTTCAACATTTGTCTACTTCAGCAGCTCAAATTTGATAATTACCTGTATATGATTCACACTAAGTGATTTTTTGATCAATGAAACTTGAAACGTGACGTATTGCGTTGTAGTGCCAGACCCCGCTCGTTCATTGCTATTGTTTCTATCAATAGTACACTAGAGTAAACCCTGTATATACTTCAGTTTTACTTTTACAGTTTCTCTTATTTTTGGTTAGATTTTAAAGCATTCATTTTCATTTCCCTTTTAAAAATTTACCGTATATTTGTTAGAATTATTAATAAGATTTAATTTCTAGGGATTCTTTTCCTTTAAAAGCTTTACTTACAACTTACCAGTTACTGCAAACCCAGCAATAATTACAGCTAAATAGCTCACATCTTTCCCAGCTTGTGCAACTGAAGAGAAATATGTATTTTAATTAGTACTTAAGCCAGACAAGTGCGGTTTGAATGACATGCCTATTGTTAATATATTTTCAAATACCCTTAGCTCCAACAGTAATCTGTGTTTCTGCGTCCGGCGATTGCTGAGCTATCTCTTGAGATGTTTTCTCGTTGTGGTCAGATGGTTTGGAAGATATTCTCCTATAGACGAAATGCAAGCTAACTGACGTTTTCGTTCTAGGTGACCCATATCTGCAAGTGCCAAGGTAACGAAATCTTGAACGTTGGTTTAACAGAATTGTCTGAAAGCTTTGAACGTGACAAAGTCGGTCTATTTTGTTCAAAGCACTATTTGGTTTGACGATTGAAGCACCATGAAGGCTAGCCCTCGTGTGCTGTTCAGTAATTAATTTTGCTGCCTTTGATATAAAGCTTAAATTTCTGTACTTGTAGTATCGCAACATAACAGGGATCATTTTGTTAAACGGCCATCTTGGGATGCGAGAAAGAATGACGGGAAAAGTCCTGCTTCCATTCCTCACCAGTCGACCCCGGGCCAACTATTAAACGGCCAAATTATTTGAGCGTGCAAAAAATAAAAACGGATATCTTAAAAATTAATTTTGATTTGAAAACTAGTCACTTAGGATGTACAAGCACTCGTCTAGCCGAGTGACTTGGGACTAGATGATTTTTCATTCATTTCTCTTTAGGGACGATCTTACTAATAATAGGGTGTATGTAGGATTTTTTTTCTAAATCTTCCAACACCCCCCCCGTCCCCCATTATATGTTATCTTTGATGGGGTAGGTGGATGGAGGGGGGAGGGTTGGAAGAGAAAAATAATCTGCAACCTTAAGAGAAAGGGAGAAAAAATCAGCAAAAAGAGCACGGTTAAGGAAAAATTCACAAAATTGGAAAAAATTCTCTTACGCTACACTCTTACGAAAAAAACATTCGTCTGCACGAAAAAGAATCTTGCTTGGTGTAAATATTCCAAATCCTTTTCCCCTCCAAAAACAAACCGTTTGAACGCTTTCTGGACTACTGCGATCACAAACTTGCGATCACAAGAATGCCAAAAACAGTGAAAAGCCAATTGTCGGTGTCCAAGCTGTCCGAGACCATTTCCAGCACTGGACGACTATTGTCTCCTCGAAGAATACTGAAACTCGGCAAAAGATAAGATAACACAGACAAACGAGCACTACATCGACGCCAATAGGCCATTCGAGCTAGCAGTTCTTCGCTGCACAATTCCACAGTCAGAATGGAATACGCTAGACGATGTCATAGCCACTAATGTTTCCAAAGGTGACTAAGGAAAAACTCGGATCTGGTCTGAAAAACTCAAAGAACATTACGTCGGAGCAAGCACTCAAATGCAAAACAGCTATTATTTTTGGGCGAAAATGACACAGGCCGACCAAACTTCCATTTCAGCATGGAAGACCTCAGTACTTACCGCCGGCGCTCGCTGCTCTTTCGTGTCAACGCTGAAGAATTAAATGCATGAAAAACAAATTTCTATTCGGGCTCAACGAATCTTAGCCGTTTTGGGGAAGATATTTTTTACAGAGACGGCCAACGAAAACCGCAAGACCTCCCTTTCACCCTAGTCTTCGTTGTCATTCAAGCGATATCTTTTGAGGCAGCACAACAAATTAAACAAACAAGGTTCTTGCCAGCACTTTTATTGAAGAGCAAGTTTACTACACAGCTAAAACAAGAATTCAAAAGTTCCCCGAAAGAGTTACACAAGTAACGAACGATCTTATTATTTTTGCGGCCATCCTAAACATCCCAGTGAAAAATGTCCAGCTCAGCGACAATCTTGCAACTACTGTCACATAGCTGGCCATTTTACAAGGATGTGCCAACAAGCAGCAAGGGATACGCGAGCGTCAGAACCAGCAGCCCAGATGACCGTCCAACCAGGACAAAAGCAAGGACATATGCACCTGCTACAACAAGAAGAAAACCCCCTTTACGACTGCGATGTTGTCACCCAACACGAAAATTGTTGCTTAATACGAGACATAAAGCCAACAATAGACCATTTTATCCACCTCACGCTGGCAGGTTCACACAGATCCCTTTTCAGATTGACTCCGCCGCCTCCTGCAACATCCTACTATATAGATACCTAACCAAATGCCATGGGCCAAACTCCAACCAACAACAATGATGCCGTATGCCCGCCTGCCAATCAATCTGACTGGGCAAATCAATCTATGGGCGCAACCTAACATTTCAAGTAGTCAACACCAACCAACAAGACTTTCCAGTACAGAAGCCAAAGTTTGGGCGTGCTGGCACTGTATGCAGATTTTGTCCAAAAATGCGTCGCCACCGATCGCCCATGTAACTATTCAGCCGCCGGTTTACCCACACCCTCACAAAATGCGTCCACACGCACATGGCCATGCAAGCTTTGGAAGTTTGAGCCTCGAGCTCATATCCCAAAACTGCACTTCACTATTCCAAGACTTCGATAACCTTGGGCCACCTGTTGACTTCGACATGGATCCCAATGTCAAACCAACCCATGCCCCTATTCATTGCCAGCCGATCTCAAAACTAGAGAAAAATCAAGGCCGCTTTGGACGCCTACGAAGCAACAGCCCAGCCGATAAGAATTTCTCAACCTTCCGCTTGGATATATCCAACATAGTGGTCCGAGAGCGCGAACAGACTACAACTAAGCCTCGAAAAATCTGTGTATTTATGGACCCGTCCCAAACCCTCAACAAAGCTATTCGAAGGCCAAAATACATCATTCCAACCTTGGAAGAAAACCTACACAAGGTGTATGATTTGAAATATATGACCATAAGTAATGTGAAAGAAACATTTCAAAACATATCCCTAACTTTGCGGTCATTCCTAATGACCACCATGTCAACACCATGGGACCGCTAAGGATGGACAAGACTACCACTCGGAATATCATTGGCTTCAGAAGAGTGGCAGAGACGGATTCTCATAGTTCTGGAAGGCCGCAGATGACATCTTAGTCCCTGGTTGCGGCACAACTGATGCAGAAGTAAGAACTGACCATGACAAATACTTATCACAGTATTTGAATGCTTTGAAAACACCAGATTAAGCTGAACATCGACAAAATGAAATTTCTCATTCGCCAAGCCATCTTCATGGGCCACCTCATCACTATTGACGGTGTCCGGCCAAACCCTGCCATTGTTAAAGCTATTCTCAACATGCCCACCCCAAGGGACAAAGTAGGAATTCGCAGGTTTCTGGGTGCTATGAATTACCTCAGCAAATTTTGCCCACAGTTAAGCAACGTCACCAACCCGCTTCGAGATCTCACCAAGGGTAGCGTACCCTCCCTGTGGTCAACACAACCCTAACAGGGTCTTCACGAGGCCAAAATTCTTGCCACCTCTGCACCATGCTTGGCCTACTACAACGTGAATTTCTCTGTTGTCCTTCAGGTAGACGCCTCGGACTATGGACTGGGAGCAGCTCTACTACAGTCCGCCAAACGCCTCCTTAGCAACACCTTCGACGAATCCTCTCTGTAACCGCTAGCCTATAGTTCAAAAAGCCTCTCCGCAACCAAGCAGCGATATGCAAAAATCGAGGAAGAATACCTTGCTTTAGTGGAAGCCTTCAACAAATTTGACCAATGGTGGCTCGGAAAATCAGATATCACTGTTCGTACAGACCACCAACCGCTAGTATCCATTTTCCAAAAAGACCTAACAGCAGCGCCGAAACGCCTCCAGGAGATGATGCTGTTTTTACAACGCTACAATTTCAGAGTTAGCTACAATCGAGGTTCCTTCTTACATCTTGCCAACACACAATCAAGAGCACCTTTGCAAGAGCACGACACACGTTCTGACAATAATGACACATTTCAAATTTTCAGAACGCATGTTTTCCACGTGAACCAAGCCTCGCTAACTCTAACCGATTCAACACTTGACTGACTGCGCAAAGCCACCGCCTCATGCCCCGACATGCAACTTCTTGAACACCGCATTATCCATGCTTTGCCGCCAACTAAACAACACCTACCAAGCCCTCTCCAGCCATTATGAAACTTCAGGGACGAACTTAGCGTGGCAGATGGCCTCCTCCTAAAGTCCTCCCGTTCTTTCGTCCCCACATCCCTGCGAGCAAACATGTTACACAAGATCCATTAATTCCACAGAGGTCACGAGTACTGCCTACGTTTTACCCGAGATGCAATCGTCTGGATAGACATGTTCGAAGACGTTGAAGTTCTTTGTTATTCTTGCCATACCTAAGCAAGGCATGGAAAGCAATCTCCTACCGAACTTATGCAATCTCATTCGATCCCCACAGGATTCTGGCAATTTGTTTTGCAATATCTTTTCGAGGTCGGCTGCAAACAATACCTAATCACAATTGACCACTACAGCAATTTTTACGAGTTGGATGAACTCCCCAATAGGCAGACAATCACCGTGATTAGCCCATTTCGCAAGCCACGGTATCCCAGTTCGTTGTCTCACAGACAACTGACCACAGTTTACCTCAATTGAATATAAACACCTTGCCAAAACATATAGTTTGGAACATTTCACCTCATCCATCCCCGTATTAGTCTCGCAGCAACGGCAAAGCAGAAGTAGCTGTGAGTGACGCTACGGCCATCATCAAGAAATCTAATGACTTCTATCTAGCACTACTTAATTCGCCATGTTCTAAACGAGGAGAGAACTGGGTTCGAGTTGGGACCGCAAACCATCTATGGATTGATTGGATAGACAGCCTGTTCGTAGATAATATGCCAGTTTGACAATATGGCGTCTCTGTCCATCCAATCAATTCATAGATGCTTTGCGGTCCAAACTCGAACCCAGTTCTCCCCTCGTTTAGAACATGGCGAATATGTGCAACACGCCCCCTTGAGATCACACCTTCTCACCTGTACAACACCTGATGGGAAGACACACTCGCTCCACCATTCCAATGCCCAAAGATTTTAATTTACTCATGCTCAAATCTCCGAACCCCAGAGCAATATCAGCTGGAATAGATCACCGTAGGGCTGCGACCAAAGCACAGCCTATCAGCAGATCTGGAAGGTCAATCAGAAAACCAACAAGATTCGGCCACCTTTATTAACTGAATAAGAACAATTTTGTCAACAGCTAGTTGAGTTACTATGTTAATGGTAACGTTACCACTTCTCTAGCCTATAGTTACTTAGTTAAGTTTGGACAAGGGGGGATTTTGTGTATCTCTTACACTGTCTACAGCTCATGCGTTCAAGTCACGTTGCGGCTTAATTTTGGGAGCCAAGCTTTAATGTGAACTCAAAACGCCATAATTGAAATATGTTACGATTTTGTGTCTGAAGTGAAATTTCAACCGGAATTCTTCTTAAAACGCTATTTTGTTTAATTCTAAATGGCTTAGGCTCAATCCGAGAACGATTTTTCAAAATTCTGATAATGATGACGTCAGCACAAATGCGGACCCCACATTCCCAATAATGACGCCCATCTCACATACAAAGTCATGAATATGGTACAAACGTAATTGGAGCTCCCCGCGGGAGGCGGTACCGTGGGTG
>JAOBBB020149345.1:0-2500 GCA_025331005.2 Zoanthus gigantus
AGCAACCATCACCCGTAACATCGAGTGAACTCAGCCGTAACAGGTGTTACGGGTTACGGCCCTTAATGACAGCCCTGGAGTTCTCAGAATACTCCTTTAGCTTCTGGTTTTTGGCTTCTCGCCCCTGCATTGTATTTATTCCTATGCCAACACTGAACCTACTGAACACATTCTTAGCATGAACTGGTGCTACATACCCCAAAGTCCATACACTTGGATTCACTGTGACAAAAATGCTTGCTGCATTAAAATACTGCCTGCATTTTTGTTCTAGCACCTCCAAATCTTCAGCTTTAAATTGTTTTACTCTAGACAACAGGGAAGTGATGTCCCTTAACAGGAGTACCATATAAAAGTTGCCAAAATCTTGGCATCAGAATCATTTGGGCTAGGGTTCCCTGAGATGAGGCAAAGAAACAGATGTGAAAACCCCTTGCACATTAGCTGTGTTTCTTCACGTGTAAATCTACACTTAAACTGCTGAGAGCTCCTATTTTCTCTGAACCATTTTAGGATGCGTTTGTGCAGCCGCTTGGCCTTCACTTTACGTTTCAGGGCTCTCAAAAACATTCCAAAAGGGCTGTTTTCTGGCACACCTGAGATTTTCTTTACAGTGCTAGTGATATTTGATCTACCAAGAGCTATGTCAAATAGTTGCATAAACAGAAACTGCCAGTTATTGTTAGTCCAATGCAAGGGCTCTATGAGGGCTTTGTCAATAATAGGACCAACCAATGGCTCATATTCTTGTCTTGACTTTTATTTTGCGATGAAGCTTGTAACTGTAGTGCGAGCAGCAAGCTCCTTGTCAGAAAGTTTTTTCTTTTGCGTTTCAACCAGTCTAACAGCCATTATCCTGTCCTCATACTGCCAAGGTGCAAAGTCTCCTGAACCATCCAGTGCAAATGTACGGTTCATTTTCATCATGTCATCTTTTGACACATTGGCAAAAGATGAAAAAAAAATGCGCTGCATTATTCAACTCACCACTTACACTGGCCAAGTATTTCATGTCTGTGGGAAGTAATTCAACTGAAAATGTTACAGTTATCCCTCTAAATTTATAAGATTGCTTTTGGATCTGATCAATTTCCTGCCTAAGTAATTTTGCATATGCATTCGTGCAAGGGTGATCCTCCTTGCAATTAGCCCCTGCGAGCAACATGTTTTTATTGCAACTTGCAATTCTCTTGCCCACGTTGAGAAAAGATACAAGCCATGAAGTGGCTTCATTCTCACGGCCAAATGGGGCACCATTTGCCCCAATAGCTATAAAAAATGTACCTAGTGGTTTACCATACCACTCAAGGAATGGCTTCTGCTTCTCCAGACATAAATAAAGATCAGCCATTTTAAGAAGTAGATTTCTAAAGGTATTGTAGCAGCCACTGACAGACACAGCAGGCTCAAGAACAGACCCCTGAGATTCTACAGTTGGAATCTGCTTTAGGTTGCCAATATTAATAGATTTGATAAATGTGATTAACTTCTTATATTCCTTTATAGAAGGAATTTTACATTTCCCTAAAAATGTTCTACATAAACGTTTGGTTTTTTTGTCTCTACTTAGTGACATTCGAGATCTTATTATGTTATATTTTCTTTTATTCACAATGCCCCCCTCATAAAGAACACCAACAGATCTTAAGTGTTATCAAGACTTGTTTCATAACTTGAGATGCCAGTGTTAACAATGTCTTTCACAATGTCTTTTTCTTCTCAGTAGTTACAATATAGCTCTTGAGAGTTTACAAGTGTGTATCATAAACCATCAAGGCACTGCTTTCTCTTCTCCTCTTTGCTGGAATGCAAGCCACTATGGATCTCCTTTGCCTTTTCCAGAGTCAACCGTCTCCTTTTCTCACTAGTTCTTGTGTCAGCTAAGGGCCTGTCACTATTTTCCTTTGAAAGGGATGTTGTTTTGACACAAAACACTCCTCCGTCCCAGATGGACTTTTTCATTTTCCAAAAGACCTCGCTGTGGAAAAAGATGAGTCCCTGTTTAAAAAATGTATTGTGATCTATTTCTAAGGGACGGGGGCTCAGAGGTGGGCACTGATGAGAAACCAAAAATTATTCTTATTTGGCCCAAGTAACCATTTTTGTTATAACTAAATGACAATAAAAAGTGTTATTTTTTTAGATATTATAATCCATATATCTTATCTTCTAAGTTGTTTTGAGAAGTGCTCCTTCCTTAAACTCTTTAAAAATTCCTTAATAATTTTCAAAATTTTTCCTTTACCTTTTCTTTCAGCTGCATTATATTATTTTCCATATCCTGGAGTTGACAGCTCAGTTCTTGTAAAACTGAATTCTTTTTCACCAAATCATCATTGCATGCTTTCTTTCTTTGGGACCATGCTCCTATGTATGAAAACCCAGAGTTTGCAAATTTAAGTACTTAAACTTCAGAATAAAAATTTTAAATTTTAAAAATAAAAACCAAATCTCTAAAACTAAAAATATGAAACTTAAAATAAATTAATTTTTTAAATCA
>JAOBBB020149436.1:0-12505 GCA_025331005.2 Zoanthus gigantus
TAAATAATATTAATAACATTAATAAACATAACAGAGAAGAAGCTCGTGGTACCCTTGGTCATGGGTCTTGCCAAGCTTCCTTGGAATTTATTACAGCAATAAGACTAGCGTGTGCTTATAGCTTACTATGGAAACCTGCTACAAGTTCGATTGTGCTGTAATATTTGGTACACTATCGCAAGCCAATAAAAATAAGAACTGGATTGCAAAACAGGGATGCATTTCCACCTTCCTTCATTTTGTATCATTGCCATGGACTAGCTAAAAAACACCGCAAAACAGGTTTGATCGCAAATTGAATCCGTGACTTCTGCGATACCGGAGCAGTGCTCTTACCAACTGAGCCATAAACCCACAGATGGTAAAGTGGGTCGTTTTAGTGTCTTTATAAAGCTAAACCCTTTTCCGGGACAGTGGTTGGAAAGGCCAATGCCTGTAGTCAGAGTGTTAAGCGGATGAGAGTCTTTGACTTCTCTTGGACAGGACACTAATCCATCGTATGTTAGCTCCCAACAAACGCTGGTACTCATTTACCTACCCTGGAAGTAATGAAAAGCTGTAATTCTACTTAGGCAGAAGAGAGGTTGCACAAATTTTCAAATCTCGGCTGGGGATCGAACCGGGAACTAGAAAGGATATATCTTACCAATTTATTGGTTGCTTTTTTAGCTGCTGCATTCACATCGCTACACTGAAGAGGACCGCTCAGGTCGAAAGGTCTTTGTAGCTTAAAATTGTAGCTGTATGGCGTTTAACAATTTGTTCATATTAGTGTATATCTTACCAACTGCGCTAACCACGCCCGTTTTATAGATCTCTATATATGTTTCTCACTGATTCGCTGGTTAGGTAGATGCTAATGTATTATTCACCTCGGTTTCGGGGAAAGCCAAATATATTCTTCTCCACTTCGGTGAATAATTAGTCAATATTCACCTCCCCTCTGGGGGATATCTGTTAACTATTAGTTGATTTTGAGGCGGAAGTCAAAATAACAGGAAGTGCGCGTGCTAAAAATAGAAAAAAGGTTTATTTTGTATTGTTTCTTTGAAAACAAAATGCATTTTTATCTCATTATTTTGGTAAATACTAAAACAACTATCCCCCACAGGGTCGGTGCCTAGCGCGAGATATATTCCTCGACGGTTCGCGTCACGGTATATATCCACCACAATTCACCTCTCCTGTTGGGAGGATAGGGGATGAAATGAAATGAAATAGTTTATTTACCACTTTGGCAGTTTTTACAACTGGATAACAGTGGAGTTCAGAATAGCTACAAATATTTTATTAATTGGGATTACCATTAATGCCTTAACTCTCAAGCATTTATTGCGATTTCGCTTTTGTTTAACTATTATTACCTAATTTGAATTTAGTAAATGCATATCAAGAATGGCATGACCCTAATTTCCTTTATTGGCTTAAGTCAACAAAAATGAAATTTCACTAGAATGTGCTACTTACGTTTTTGTGCTTTGTACAGTTTTTTTTTTCAAAAGTAAACGTTTGTGCACAGCTAGCTTTCAGATTATAATTGATGATGACTAAAACAGCTTGCTAACTCAACTGCTTTAATTTTCGTGACTGCAAGCACCACTGCAGTTATCAAAAACAGGAGGCATCGGGTCGCGAGAAGCAACTGTAGACATGATTCTTATCACTAATTAATGACAGACGCTCGTATCACAATCTCATGAAAGAAAACCGCTTGTTGACCTCGCTGGCTGGTCACTACTCGAGTTTAAAATAACAGAGTCAGAACTAATTTGAATGTGAAAGGAATTCGCTCATTAATTTTACACTCAGTATTTCCTCGCCAGGAAAATAAAAACAATTTGGATAAAAAAAAACGATTATTAAACATGTTTGAGCTTGCATTTTAAATTTTGCAAACTCTTGCTTCTGGGCTGTGCACGTGTTTCAATATTCTTTATAATACTTTTTTAATCAAATGTTGGCATAAAAAATGGGGGAAAATGAGAATTTATGTTTTTTGTAATTGTAAGAACCTTTTCTAAAAGAACACGAGCTTAAACAGTATCCAAAATTAGGGAACATGCTAAGCGGAACATATTGGTGGTTTAGAACACTGTCCATATTAGACAGGAACCGGCGTCGCCTGGTTGGCCGAGCTGGTACCGTACTGGCGTACAGAAGGCCTGCGTTCAATAATAGACCGGACAAGCACTCGTGGACTTAAGAGAATTCGAATTAAGAAGAAAGGACTGCCATTTCTCTATCTTTTTGTCTTCTTGGATAACCTACTTTAACTATAGGCCTATTCCTCGACTCTTCATCGGGGGACTTTTAAGGTTCCTCTGGGACTCAAAATACGTCTATCGTAAAGAGACTTGAACATTTATGTGACCTTGTTTTCCGCCTAGGCTTAACATTGAACCCTTACGATGTCGGTAAACGAGTACCAGCGTTCAAAGTTGAGTTAAATTTAACCCTGGGTGCAAATGAAGCAAATTGCTACTGTAACTCTAAGGAAACTGATTACGGTTCTTTTAAAGCACTGTTTAGACTTTCGTAGGAAAAATCTTATTAATCCCACATCAAATTCATCTCTCTATTTAGTTGGAAAAAAGATCTAGGGAAAGAAAATTGACTCTGGGTTGGCGCTAATCAGATCTTGAACAACTGTACCCTGGTAGAGTCTCCTGTCAATGGATTAGCGGCTCGTCCAAGAGGAATCACATTTGCTTAACAAAACAGAAACCGGGATAATTAGAAGAGCCGGTTGCATGGGTCATTAATTGGGCTCAAAGGATTTAGCTGCACAAATAGAGAGTGTTATATGTCTATTTTGCATGCAAACTGTTTGAACAGGAATATATGAACCATTGGGTATACGAGTGACTGCTATATTTACTTGTAAAATTAAACCAAATCCTGGTACTTTCGGCACCTGGAGAGGAATTGTTTCAAATCTCAAAACAAACCAACCAAAATAAGTTATACAAAAGCCCACTGGGCGTTTGCGCCTTTTCAAAACCCACTTCCGCCAAAAACGAATCGTAAACACTGATCAAAGTTGAAGAGCAAGCAAGCCACGTTTGGCATTTTATTATTAAGATAAATATCGTACGCAAGAGTTTCTTTTGTTTGTTTTAATCACATAAATGTTTTAATTAAATAAATATTTGTGTTAATTTAATCAGTTCTTCTTTGTACCATTTCCGACATTTCCTGAAAACAAACCTACAAATAAACAAACCCTGCAAAAAACATATAACCTAGGTCCTTCGCGGAGGTAATGAGACTTGCTGATGTTAAACAGTCAGATAGGTTGTCCGGCATCCTTTGCGCTTTGTTTATGTTTTGCCTAGCTCCAAATCAAGAATAAATTCTGTGCATGGAACGTTTACCAGATATCATTTAAAACAGCCAACATTCTCGCCGACTTCCGATTGAACTGGATTTAGGATGTGTAATAAATAACTTGCCAAAATCATGCAATTTTCAACAGCGCGAAATTGAGGTGCGCCAGCAAAGAATGCTGCTGACCCTTAAAGGGCCTGCAATATGGCAACCGGCCAGCTCGGTAAGCGGGCTGGCTCAGTTTGCGAAACAAATTTGTTCGAGAGTTTACGTGGAGAGTTATGCCCCGGCAACCGAGGCGTAATTAATTTGAGTGTAAAAATGGCGCGTCAGAAGCTAACAAACAATAATTTTAAGGATCGTCGCACAATGACAATAATGACAATTTTTTTTTATTTTTGTACCTATAATATAACAATTCAGAAAAATAAATACTAATTACAATTATATAACATATTTTCAGCACATGTTAACTGAAATAACCATAACTTGTTTGCAACTACTTCTGCAGCTTCAAGGATAATCTTGTGAAATATTAATGAAGTAACACGCAATTACAGGCCTTCTTAAGCCATAACGGCTTTACATTCCAGCAAACACTGAATCAATTTCTCCACTTATCTGTTTCACACCTGAAATAATTCCTTTTTGAGTGCTTGTCTTTCGTTAAGCAAACAGTGCCATCATTTCTACTGGAATCAGCCAATTCGGTCATAACGGTCACATGCAATTATTCATTAGTTTGATCAGAAAACTCTTTCGCGTGCGCAGTACTAGTTCAAAAATTTTTAGCCCGGCAGCTGAGGAACGAACTGTTTATATGGGAAAGCGGGCGAGAGCACCATTCTGTCCGTTAGCAGTCTGCGGGGATCTCGGATAACGAGCCATTCCGCCTTCTCGTATAAACTAAATGCTTTACGAGACTAGTGGCATATGGAGCCGGTACTTTTCCCCGGTCTATGTAGTGCTAAGCAGATGATAGTCTTTGCCTCCTTCTGGAAGCAGGTTAGCTCCCAGCAGACGCTGGCACTCATTTACCGACCTTGGAAGGATGGAAAGCTGAGTTAGCTTGACGAGAAAGGCGGGCGTGGTTGGCGCAGTTGGTAAGATCTCTGCCTTCCGACCACAAGGTCCTTAGTTCTAACTCCGGCTCTGCCGAGAGTATATTTTTGTATGAAAAACAGTTTCTGCTACAGTTCCGTAGTTTTGACATATGAAAAAATTAAGACTTGATAGTCTAAAAACAATATTGTCAACTAGACCGTAACGCTTAAGTCTCAAGCCTTACATACTCTGCTCGCTCACCGACACGAGCCTCGAATTTAATTTCTTGTTTATTTATGTTTTAGTTTTGTTTTCGTTTTTGCAAAATGCTTGTAAAATTAGCGACAAGTGAACAAAAATTGAAGGAAGTAGTAAGTACGCAACAAATTTAATGGGTTTTGATGACATGGGTATTAATTATTATGTAATTCTTTTAAGTTTTTTTTGAGACGTGCATGCATGTTATAAGTTGAAATAGGAGGCGATGGGTTGTTTATTTTAGTTTTGATGTTCTTATTTTTACGCAATTTCAGCTTCAAAATCCCGCTATTTTTATTAACGCCGTTCTCCGTTAACTTGTAAACTGGTACTACAGTAAACCGCTTTACGTCGCTTTTTATCACAATACCTTTGTAATTAAATAGTTAGAAAGCGGTGTGACATCTTTTAATGTTAAATTTCCTTCAGTGTAAAAAATTCTTAAAAGAAAACTTTCTTTTTTCCTCGGTTTGTTTTTCATGCCTTGTCTCGGCTTTCAACTTTTTTTTTGGTTGTCTTTTTGTCTATTTTTTTTGGTTTGTCTTTTGTCTTTTTTTGGTTGTTATCAAGCATATTAGATCGATTGAAAACACTTTTTGAATGCGTGAGAAACCTTACGCTTTGTCCGAAATTGTAATTTCGAATATAACTTTTAATTCAAACAAACACCGGTGAAAAAAGATGAAGGGCTTAATTATTTTTGGCGGTCGAGAACCTATAATCAGAAATGTGTTTGCTTGTTGGGTTCTTTGACAGGAAGTTGTACAAACAAGGACAATAGCTTGTGGCTCCACAGCGGAAGAGCCCGCCGCGCAATATTAAACAGTTTTATCAATGCATAAGAGGTGCGTTGCGTAATAAATGAAGGAACATTGAAACATTTCAAGATAAGAGGAAGAAATAAGATTCGGGCTTTCAACACAGCTTGTTTGATGTACTGACAACTAGTAGACTCAGTGATAAAATCTTTTTTAATGAATAACTTATTTTAAAATTATTTGACTATGATTCTAAATTGTAACAATTACGAAATTAGCCGAAGAGATAAGCGAGAAACGTAGGTTTCGCCCCATTTATTTTTGACTTTTGAATCACTCAGAACATATTTTTTAATTAAAAATTTGGGATAGCCAGTTTAGCCTTGACAAATATAAGAACTATACTAATGTAAAAATAGAAAAAAAAATTTTTTTTTCAAACCGACATTTTTCAAAACTTGCATGGTTTGTTGTCGTATTTGTTTGTATTCTTAACCTGACAGTTTACCATTTCAAGGGAAAAGCAGGTGTTAGTTTATATCCGGCTTTCAAAAATCTTTGGTTTGCTGAAGAATTTTTTTTAGATATTTCTACTTTCTCGTTTTATCTCTAAATTTTGTTGAGTTATTTTGTGATTTTTCATACTGTGCAGCTAGCAGGAGTGCGTTGTGCATTTAAAAATCGAAAAGAAGTTCCGGTTGTTCTTGAGAAAAGTATTCTTGTCTTCTCTCTACCTAAAAACAATGGCTTGCTTCCCCGCCGCTAGCTGTTTTAAAGACCAAAACAAAAGCTGATTTGAAGGATAAATTCTATTTGGAAATGAATTCTACTGTTCACGGCGCTGTATGTGCCTTAATCATGTACTAATTTACCACCATACGAGGTACTAGAGGCCAAAGAACTAAAACTGTTCTTTGTCTCTCGATTATGATTGTGTTGAAGCGCCACGTTAGCAACTAATACCAAATAGTAATAAATGTTTTGAATTTCATTCCATAATTCAGTTCTTCTCCGTTTTCTTGCACTTGGATAAACCTGAAGTTGTTATTTGTATTTCTGATCTCTTAGACATGAATTAAGGACTGTATTTTGAACGCATGCTGTGTTAACGCAAAAAGGTTGCGAAATAAAAAGTGCTCGTTTTTAAAAGTAGAAATCAGAAAATATCCTTGCAAGGTCAAGTGATGGTAACACTTTAGAGCCAAAATTTAACTTTATTTCCCCACAGCATCCAAAACCGCATAATAACGCTAGGAGAGTTAAAGAGTTAGATAAATGCAGCATAGAATTAACAGTTATATTATTTTTGTGGTAGGCAAAAACTAAAATATGTAAGCCGCGGGTGACGCCGCTAAAAACCCAGTGTAAACAAACCTCGGTTATTGGAATTATTTTGTTGATAAAGCGTTGAAATAAATTTTGCAAATAAACAATATCATTTATCGTGATGTATCCTTGTTCATTGCGACTCAGAGGTTAGACAAGCAGCTTTTCTAAACAGTTTAAAAAGATCTTAGCTATGCGCGGCCATGCGTGACACTTAAGCCCCATTTAGTACCACAAAGATTGGATTATTCGTCGATCTCAGCGGGGTCGTAATAAAGTCAATCTAGCGGCTAGTTTGGGGTTTTTATTGAAGTTGCTTAGAAGGTCGCGAAGAGGTTTTTCTGCAATTCACTTTTTAAGAGTTGGTCTTATCTGTTTGTTTAACATATATAAACAGGAATCTGGCCGATACTGAGAAACGAAAACAGCCTATCATGCAACTCCACTATGTAAGTCTTAAATTTCGTATAACTTTAAAAAGATTTTGTTTCTGTTTGATCATTTCAGGTGGTGATCGAAATCTTGCCCACATTGTAAAGAAATTACCATTTTTTTGTTAACTAAATCAATGCGCAGAAATGAATGCCTTTTAAATTTGCTCCACCCTAACGCTTAAAACGCCGACTGGGAATTTCTGATCCCTTGAAAATAGATTGTTTGAATTTTAAATCATTAACAGAGTTGTTATTGGGTCATTTTGGCGGGCCACTGTTTTACAGCCAATCATTATGGTCGTTAATGAGTTAATGAATGGAGCTTGGCCCACGTGACTTGATTCTAAATGACTAGTGTGGAATGCTAAGTGATCCGGGACGGAAAAACCTTTGAGTAGTTTGCTTTCGCGTAATTTACTTTACGGAACTCTGTTAACGGTAGAAAGAACAAAATTATGACTCACATTCGCACTGAGAGACGCAGTCATTTCGTGAAGTTAAAATCTTTTTTCTAACGTGGTTTTCAAGCCAGTACTCTTTAACCAGAGTCGAGGAATGCAAGCTTTGGTAAAATTGTTGTTATGCAGCTTTGGATTATACTTACAAGGTGCGTGGCGACACAAGTGTTAATTTTCCTTGCGTTTGCTAGTGACTTAGTTTTTTTAGAATTTATTATATTTTAAACAAGAAGTCTTGGGTAGTTTCTTATTTGTGTTGTGTGACTCGCTTTCAGCCGGTCAAGTACACGGAAAAAGCGTGGAATTAACCCCAGATAAATCACTAGTCGAAGTGAACGTTGGGACCAATGCAACGCTTATTTGGAGATACACGGTCAAACGAAATGTAAACTATGGAATACTTTGGGGAATACGTGAGCAAAACAGCGACAACATAAGACCCGATGGTGTCCTTTTTTCTCAAGATAAGGATGAAAAGGCGCAACTAAGGTCTGTGCCAGCAGCGTATGCCGGACGCGTGTTCATTACTGACCAAGCAAGCCTTGTTATTACCGATGTACGATTATCAGATGAAGGACGGTACATTTGTGAGATCTCAACTACCTTTTTAACTGTCAAGAAAACGATACAGCTCCGCGTTGTTGGTAGGTGAATCATTTCAGTTTAAACCCACAACATATTTGTATTATAAAATCGACAAAAAAAGTTAAAAGTTACCTTTTTTCGATCCTCAAATGAGTAAGCAAATAATAATTTTTTTTGTTTAGAGTTTGACACAGCTTCTACGCTCTGTAAATAGTCTTTATGTCCTTATAGAATATTCATATAAGTCCCATTTAATTCTTGTATTGCACAGGTAAAAAGAGATGAAAGCTCTTTTTCTTTCAGACTTATCAATAAGAGCACATAAACGAGCTGAACTCGATATCCGATAAACTGAATTTTGGTACAAAAGCAGATATTTCAACACTAATCGAGGTGATTTAATGACCATGGATTGTTATTAGTATAAACATAAGAGATTACACCAAATGGTTATTTATAATGTCTAACTTGTTAAAATAGAAATTTCATTCCAAGTAGTCGCGGCGAAAGAAGCAATCTGAAATGGTTATATTGTTTTCATTGAATAATTTGCGGTTTTATTTGACCTCCTCTGATCTCGTGTACAGTGTGCTAAATTATTTCATGTAAATTATCCAGGTGATTTTGAAGGAACTGTCATGCTAGACTTTGCGTTCAAAATTTCTAATACAATTCATGACTTCAACTTGCGATCGAGTCGAAAGGAGAGAAAAGGAATATTTGAATATTACAGGAACTTTTACAAAATCACGTAAAATTTCTGTCAGCGAGAATCTCGAACAGAAAATATATGGTTTGTTTATTCGTTTGCATAATTTCCATTAAAATAGAGATGTGTTTATAAACTGCTGACAATAAAATAATGTGATGCAAATAGTTCTATCGTCAGAAAACACTGAAAAAATTTGTGTTGCTTATTTACTCGACTTATTTGGTCGCGTGCCTAAATTATGAAATGAAGATCTCGATGGCAAATAGCCGGAAACGCTTTAAGTTACCAATTTCAGTTTCAAAACTCAGTTAGCCATAAAGCAAAGTTATTATTGAAATCCAAAAGAATCTGAGTCTAATATTTACTTAATTTAACGCTGATTTTAACACATTTCAAATACATCTTCAGTTTAGAACAGACCGTTTACAGAGTTTTGTTACTACAGTCTACACGTCGATAATAAAACACGCAAGCAAATCGGGTAACGCTTCAAAACACCAAGCAGTAGAATAAAGAAAAATCTTAATGATTCGTTTTTTAAGTCATTCACCGGTATACAGTTACTCATGTTATTTTGTTAATTAATCAGTGGTTTTGCCACAAAATCAATGACAAGAGCTTTGTTATTTTTCTTGCTCGCAGATCAAGAAACCTCCACGCGACTCAATCACTGTAGGTTGCAATCCCGCACTGAGTCAAATATTGAATAAGCTCTCTAGCTAAGCTGCAAAATCATAAACGAGTTGACTTAACACCTGCACACCATGGCATGCATTTTTTTTCAACAATGCTTTACTTCCACACTTATATGGCATCATTTTAAATTTTAAAAAATAAATGTCAGTAAAATTTTCACAGAAATTCTAGTTTTCAGTCGTCGAAATTTGAGCGGTTAACGTGGTGTGCCGGTGTCTGGGTTTTGCTCTCCCCTCAGTCATTTTGGAGTCATGTTTATCTAAAATTCATAATTTGAAGATGGTTCATAAATCATTATGATTATCCGAAGGTTAAGTGAATTCTTTTGCTATGTAAAATGACGATCTCTTTAAGTGCATGGAAATTGGGTAGTTAGCAAGTAATGGGTCTTTCAATCTTCCCCGTTTAAAAAAGATTTACGAGAGTAACAAAAATGCTATTTATTTCTGCCTTATTAAGATAAATAATAAATAACTAACGTTTTAATTATAGAAATGATTAACACTGAAATCTTGGAAACACTTGAAAGCGTAATTTGCTAGCGGCTTCCAAAGGCAGTGATTAGAGATTGCGTTCGGCGTCTTGTTCAATTTACTATTTAGTTTTTTTTTTGCTTGTTGCGTTGCAGTCGGAACTATAAAAGCAGTTTTGATGAAAATGACTACGAAGACCCAATAAGAAGTTTGTTTATCAATTTTATGGTTTAATTTAAAATAAGTCTTTTTAGCCCGAGTATTTGTATTGCTTTTTTCTCAGTAAGAAAAGTTGTAAAGCAAAAACAAAGGCTTTCTTCATGTCATCATGACCTTTTGTTCTATTTTCTGAATGTTCTTTCTTTCAAAGATAGTTTTTGATTATCCTTTGGCATCATCTGCTTGTTAACTTTATCAGTGATTAAAGTGAAATTGTAACTGAAAGATTCAAAAGTGAAGAATAGGTAAACAAGTTTTAGTTTTGAGTTCAACAGACTCGAAATAAATGTTTGTGTTATATCGGTAGCCATAGGGCTGGTTGAATTTACATCATTCTTTGAAGTGACGCAATTCGTTAAGTACACCTTTCAGAATTGTCATCAAGTCTAATATGACTCATGAGTCCATTCAAATAGCTGTTTTTCGTTATCTACACCACAGTTAAGCTCATAAATCAATAACGCGAAACTTTGGTCTTTTACACTGCATTATTTTTGTATTTTGTTAGTTTAAATTGATCTTAACGGATTCAGAAAGTGCGCTAGTATATTTCACGATTCAAAAAATCTAGACATCTAAATTCAAATTTAACATAAGTGGACTTTGAATAACCTTGAGATTGAAACATTGCCTAAAGATTTATATTACATGCTCGAACGATGTTTGATAAAAGACGCCACTTTTTACAGAATGTTCTGGTTAGAGTCAAAGTATCTTTTCATTAAATTTAAAGTTAAGAAAATCAGCGCTGTTATGTGGCTTCGCACTCAAACATGTTTTTTATATTGTTGCTTGAATAAGCTTGAAAACTAAAATGTTTGAATGAAAAGATTTCAGAAGTAACTAATTTCCTATTGTAAGTGACCACATTTCATAAACACTTGAGATAAGAAAACAGCGTGCGACATTGGCACACTTCTAACATTTCTTTCTGTCATTCACTAGTGACTTTCATAGTTTGTAATATTACCTTTCAAACTACGCGAAAGCACTTTGATAGAGATTCGCCTTTATTAAACGCCTGAAGCCTAATAAACGTTTTAAGTTGCGAAAAACTACATAATGTTATTCAACCACTGGGAGCCGAGGGAAGAATATTGAGGCAGCTGGCAAACAACACTGGGGGATGGGGTGGGGGAAGTCGGATCGGAAAAGCGTTGAGTCGTTGGAAGAAGCATTATCTCATAAATCATCTTTAAAAAATGATTTTGAAACAAATCTTTGGTTAATGTATATGTAAACGATATAGTGTAAGTATAATGTTTCTTTCATGGAGTTTTAAGATAAGCTTGTTTTTCTCTGAATTTTGGGGTTGCAGGTAATTATATTTACATACACATTCAATTTTGAAATTGTCAACATATTTCGAACGGACGAGAGTTGGGCTTTAGCCAATGGTCTAGGCTAGATCAGTCATACACCTTAGCTTCGGCAGTAACTGTTTCTTATCATATATGCATTCTTCTAATAATCAAAGTTGTTTTAATATTGCATTTATCAAGTGCATTAGTGTTTGTAATTTATAAAACTATTTGTTGCCGGCAATTTTATAACCATCGCTGTTTATGAAGTGTAAGAAGGTACTGTTTCAAGAATTAGCCCGTTGTCCGGGTAACTGATTTAATATTAATTTATTTAAATGATAAAGCATAAACAAGTTTTGTTCCTTGAATAAATTTAAATGCACGTAAATCTTTGGAATAAACCCAAGTTTTACTGTTTAAAAAATAAGCTTTAAACCAACTCAATAACGTATGCAACCGAGTTAAATAACCCAAAATATACCCGATAAAACGTATTTCATAAAAGTTTTTTCTGTTGAAGAAACCAAAATTCATTCCTTGCTGTAGACTCTAAAAAAACATACAAAAACAAAAGTAATTTTGTTCGTCTTTTTGTAATTTTGGAGTAAATATATAACACAGAAACAATTAGAGGTTATATGTTTTGCTGTAAGAGTTCCAAAAGCAAAGAGAATGATGTAGATTTTCTCACCAGTGAAAACTTAAAGTAAGAAAAATGTTAAGATTAAATGCTAAAATGAGTCTCCCTTATCATTACATACATCTTTAAAATAATATAGCATTGTCAGTAAAGCTTTCTTATTGCAGCTCAGAGGCTACGGGGTGTTCTGGGTTAGACGACCTCATTGTGCACTTGTTCGCAGCTAACAACCTTAGGGGCTTGCCATAAAATAGTCTTCACAATCTTTTGA
>JAOBBB020149525.1:0-12503 GCA_025331005.2 Zoanthus gigantus
TCTCAAATTTTTTCAATGAAAAGTATGGGCTCAGGTTGGGAGAATTTAAAAATACAACTGGCACTGAAAGGGTTAATAGTATCATATCTAAAGATATAACTTTTGTAATTCAAGATGAATAAAGTCATTGTTGTCTAATATTCTTCTGTTTCATAGTTTAAGGCCTGTCTCAGTTACGAAATCTCACGTTCCAAGTTCAATGCAAAAAAGATGATACGAGTAGAAACAAAAGGTTCGAGTAAGTTGTAATAAATTTGGCAAATATACATGTGAGATTTAAAATTGAAAACAGTATGTTAACTCTATAATTAACCAAATAAAACGATCTGATCAACATCATATTTTGAGATTTCGTTGAGCGTTAGGGTTTAGTCAGCGCTCAAACCAGTAAGGTCAATGAATGGCAACCGCTGAGCACTTTCACTGCAGGCTCATCACCGCAAGTGAAATAAGAAAATTAAAATTTTTGATATGGTATAGATTTAAAAAGCTGGGCGCATTTATTGTGTGTACCAAAATGCATCGCCAGTGAAATCCGAAAGATGTCGATTTGTCAAAAATAGTAGACTGCACGCAGCAGTTATTATTATTATTATTATTATTATTATTTTATTATTATCATAATAACTATTATTGTTACTATTATAATAAAAATTATTATTGTTATTAATATTATCAATACTATTAATACTATTAATATTACAATAATTACTAAGATAACTACAACTAGTACAACAACTGCTATTATTACTGCACTCCTATTTGTTTTAAACCACATTAGCTTGTCAGTGGAGAGAACTGACTTACCTTTCCTGACCAATCGCTTAACATGACATCATACTCTTTCACCAGTTCACCAAAAGTTGGTCGTGAGGACGGGTTCTCGTGCCAGCATTTAAGCATTAAAGAATACCTGTACAGAAAAAAATGATACAGGTAACATATTTCAAAAATAATCCTCAACTACCTTTGCGCCTAAAATTGTTTTCGACAAGAAAAGTTAAAACACTAGAGATATTTTAAAACGATACCTAAGGCCAACTGGACTCCAAAGGTAACTTAGCTTTTCTTCCTTACAAGGTCCATGAAATGAATACAAGGTAATAGCTAACCTGAGATGGATTAGTGTCCCCTCGGAAGGTCAGTAAAGAAATATAGGGATCTAGATTTCGGTTAAAAACGTTTTTAAAAACCGTAGGCAGAGTCTTTCTACCCTCTATCGACCCTCTCATGGTATACGCGCTGTAAAAATCTGATATTTTAACTTAAAAAAGAGAGAAGTGTTAGAAGAGTTAACATTAGTTGCCAGGCAAACGTCAAGTTGGTTCCGCTACAGGAACACAACAGGATAAAAACTCTTAAAGGATATAGCATTACTGAGTAAGATTCCTGCTTGTCCTTGCCTATTGCCGACTTTCATATCGGGAGGGCCTGGGTACAAACAAGTCCCTAAATTCTCATAACTGTAACCTACTTAGAAAGACATATCACATAGTAAATAACAAAATCTCAAAATTTGATGTTGATCAGATCAATAGTCAACGTCTAATAGGTGTTTTGAAAATGCCCGTACTTCAAACAAATGTATGGTTTCTTGACACTTGAGCAGACTTGTCCGAAACCCACGCGTTTCTTTGGAAATTCTTATATTTTAAAACAGCTGTAAATCGTTAACTATTGATCCATTTAACATTTGGATTTTGTTATTTACAGTGCCGTCTTTCTTTCCATATATGTCTTATTTTACAATTATGAGAATAAAGGAACTTATACCCAGGCATTCACGATAAGAAAATTGGCAATGGTGAAAATAGGGCCCAGGTACTAATTTATGAGAAGAAAAAGGGATAAAATCCTTTTTATAAATAAAAACTAAAATCTAAACGTTTCAATGTTGCAAAACGCAGAATGACTTCACAATGCGGCCATTGTTAATGTTGTCAGTCATTTCACATCTGAATTAAATTTGTTCACTTGGCATGTATTTAAATGTATCTTGTAGGTTTGTTCGTTTGAGAAATATTTTAACTTTAACGCAGTCTTTCAAACCAAATAAACAAACAAAAAAAAAGTATTTTCACAGTGCACTTTTGATCGAGAATTTCATGGCAATCAGACAACCTCCGATGATGGGAAAATGCTTACATTTCTTCCTGGCAGTTGACAGGCCTTTGCATTCGATAACCAGACTTGAGTAACTCAAACAGCTTTTCTAAAGGAACTCCAGGGTATGGCGACCCACCTTAATAGGGAAAATGAAAACTTTACTTCATGAGGCAAAATCATGTTCCAGCATACAACATCTCCACAAACGATCATTACCCCAACTGTCATCATCAATATTATTATCTCCACCATAAGTTCAGCATCAATCTCGCAATCACAGCTATCATCAGTTTTTATCACCATCAACCACCATCATGTCATCATTATACATCGTCACCATTCATCATCATCGTCATCATTTCCATCACCATTCATCATCATCACCTAGAATCATCATTATTACTACCATGATAAACATCATCACAATCAATCAACATCACACACGTTCTTCACTACTCTATCATCATCATATCATCATATTAGTCAATTATCATCATCACGGCCATTATCATTACTAGTCACCACCATCAAAATCATCACCAGGTTGCACTACGAACAGCGGATAGCAGACCAAGACAGAAACAAAACTACAAATGCAGCTAATTGCAATTGTTTGGTCTAAATGCTACTCTTGTTACGCAATTTTGCTTCCCATGATCGATTTTGGTAATAATAAAAATTCAACAATATTGAAGTCTTTTCAAAAGTTTAGTTGAAAATTAACTGTTGAAACTGAACTGTTAAAACTGAACTTAAAATCAAAGATATCGGCCAAAATTATTACTTACCAAAAGTTACAATCTCCCAGGTTAAAACTCCAAACGCCCAACTGTAGAGAAATTATAGGCAATGATTAAAATCCCACCGGCATTCAATCATGGTAACTTAACGCTATAAACCCTAAATAAGTCAAATGACATATTGCTATATTCTCCCAAATAAATCTTATACTTTTTATATAAGTGGTTTGGGATAATTTCGCCTTTCATCTTGAGCAAAATATTTTACCTAATGAAATCCATAATTCTTATAACCAAATGTATAATTTTGTATAAGATATGTAAGGAGAATTGAGATGTTGATAAACTGTCTGGGGTAGAAAGGTTTAAAAAATTGACATAAGAAAAACGAAAGCAAACTGCAAGAGGGTAAAGAAAGTGTTGACGTTCTAAAGTGTTGACATTCTTGCTACGTTGACAAAGCAAATTGAAGAAGCTTCCCCTCCACAAATAACCCTCCTTTCACGTCCTCCCGAAATAAATTTCTTCTTCGAGCCAAGTTTTAAATTCTCACGTATCCGAAAATCACATTTATTGGGTGACTTTCATCACTACATACAGCGCCTCCAACCTCTGGGTTTTTATCGTCAACAACATGCATGAATCATAAACAGATAATTTAAACTAACCCTCCTTTCACGTCTTTCCGAAACAGATTTCTTCTTCGAGCCAAGTTTTAAATTCTCACGTATCCGAAAATCACATTTATTGGGTGATTTTATCACTACAAACAGCGCCTCCAACCTCTGGGTTTTTATCATCAACATGCACCATAAACAGATAATTTATAAATGTTAAGAATAAACATACACATCGCTTTGAGTCGTGTAAACGCGGTCAAACAAAGCTTCGAGAGCCATCCACTTCACTGGCAGTCTTCCCTATTTAAAACAAGAAAAAGTAATATAAGTCAATGGATTATTAATTACCATTTCAATGAAACATAAAATTGAAAATTTTAAGTTTTTATTATAAAATTACATTTTGAAAACAAAAGTTCAAAGACAAAAACTACAGTAAATTAGATTTTTCTTCTGATAATTATTTTTTGGTAATTAAAACTTTTGGGGCTGATACGTAATGGAAAAACATCAAATGGTATCGTAAATACAGTTTAACGCATGCTCGCTTATGACTCGAATGTTTTCGAATACCGGAGTTGCGAGGAGAAATAGTTTTCTGAAGTGTTTTGCAATTATTACTGCAAGGGCTAGCTTTCCAAACTTTTACTTTGTTTTACTACTGAGTGTGATGACCAAAAAATTTTGTCCTTTAGTAGTTTGCGCTTCAAATTACAGGAAACTACTGACACTGGTTACGCAGCTGAATCATTTACATAAACTTCTTAAGAGCGCTAACTTAAAGCCATCTTATTTACAAGTGGGTAAAATCGAGACAAACTGTACGAATATGAACTTATGGGCTCATAACCAATGTGCTTAGCTTCTTTGCGAGTGACACAAACAAAACTTGAAGTGAAGTGATGAAGGAAACGTATGAGTGCTCGTAAAACCAAGAGAATGAATCAAACGGTTTCTGTGCGTAACAGAGGAAGTATTTCTTGATTGGTTGAGGTTCGTGGTCAGCTATATTCTTAATAGTGTTTTTCATACCTTACTTGTATTATAATTTGCGCAGTAATATAATTTGCCAAGCGCTAGATGAGCCAATTTAGTACTGCGCGAAGTATAATCCGCGCGAAAAGCTTTGTAATGTAATACGAGAAATACGTTGTCAGTAATGCAAATCAGTTGATTTATTAAGGCATAGTGCACAATATGAATCTACAACATACGGGAATACTAATAAAGATTATTGCTATTGTTATTATTATATTAGTCAGATGAGAACCACAATACACACATACATCATTTTTTAGTTCTTGTTGGCATTTTGAATTCATTCGTATTATTATCATAAATTTTTCTTGAAGCCATTTTTTCAGGGCCATCTAATCGCTTTTTGATAAAGGTTTGACAAACACAGTACTACATTTGCTGATAAAAAAAACACTCATTACAAATACATTAACTGTTAATAATACATTAAACAAACCAAAAAAAACAAACACATAAAATTACTTGCGCGAGTTAGTTAATGAGCTGCGCTAATAATAATAATAGTAATAACGGCTTTGCTAATCGCCCTCCTTGCAGACAAGAACTAAATTACGAGGACGCGGCTCAACGAGGTCGAACCGTAAGCATTTTAAAGGCGCAATCATCACACACAAACACAGGTTACAGACACATACACAAATGCTAGCCGCTTTACGGCCCATCTACAACCTCGGAGCACAGCACCACAGCAGATGGAATTAGCTGGGAGTCGATATTTGGCTGAGGGAGGAAAACCCGAGTACCCGGAGAAAAACCCTCGAAGTCAGATTGAGATCGAAAAATCTCAGCCCACATGCGGAGCCCAGGATTCGAATCCGGGTCGTAGAGGTGGGAGGCGCGAATGAGGACCACTAAGCCAACCTGACTCCCCGTACGTCTTAGCAAGATGTACGAAATTAAATTGCTCGATTTTAATGGTGAGCGAAAATGAATACGACGCGAATTTTGATACAAAGAAAGTAGTTTAATACTGCATTTACGTAATCGGTAATACTATGCCTCCAGTACCTAGACAAGAAGCCCAAACTTAAGCTGAGAATAGACAAAGCTATTAGAAATATCAGTAGAACTGATATGTTTTCATTTGCTCTCCTTCTTAAACTTGTTGATGATATCATTGTAGCCCAACTGATCCGTCCATAATATCCCACCAAAATACTGGTACTTCGAAGTGGTTTCAGAGATTTATCCATCGGGTGTCTTTGTTAACATGTTAAAATTGATATTTTACATATAAGAAAATTTCTATTCAATTATCGTCAAAACCCATTCAGATGTACTGACGCATCCGAAACCAGTTTACAGTTTTATTTAATTTTCTCTTTCATGTACCAGATACCACACATGTCTCATGGATGAAGTTTACAAAGAATTTGACCTTTGGGTGGCTTTTAAATGTTAATTTTCAAAAAAATGTAAAAATAGGCTACTTTTTACCCAACCTTGTACCCAGGCTCATTTTACGTCATCACTACGTCAATGAAATGAGCCTGGGTAGGAGGTTGCTTATCACCAAGCAAGATTTGGACAACCTGAGTTGAAACATTTATGATCAACGACATAAGTGCATAAGCCCAAGCTGACACTTCTAGAGTTAATCCTTCGTTAGAGCAACTGGCGACGGCTTTTAACCCTTCCAACACACAACTTCTCCTTACATAACATATACAAAATAAGACATTTGGTAATGAGAAAATAAGAATTGATCAAACAAAGCAAACTGCTGGAGATTAAAAGTAAAATTCTGTCAAGTTTGTTCAATGAAAAGTAGGGGCTTAAGTTGGGAGAATTCAACAATACAACTGGGACTGAAAGGGTTAAACACTCAAGACGTCAGCTTCTTCATTACAAAGGCGATGATCATTTATGTTTCAAGTTTTCCAAAGCATCTTTTTGCTAAAAAAAGAAACTAACGAGTACTGGATATCATACTGTGGAATTGTAAAACAATACTGAATAATGTTAAAACCTACGTCTGTTGTTTTTCTGTAGTAATCGATTTCGTGAACGTCTCTTGCTAAACCAAAGTCTGCAATTTTCATAACTTTCTCCTCACCAACTAGAATATTCCTAGCAGCTAAATCACGATGTATGCACTGCAAAGAGAAAGTTGCCATGAGTATTTGCTGGGTTGCATTAAAAAAATAATACCAATCATTATGATTTTCAAGACAAGCGACATAAATCTTCAGTGTATTACAAAATAAACCATTCATTTTTTTTCTCTTGGTAAAGAAAAATGCAAGATGAATTATGGTATTATAAGTCTTCATCAACTGATTCAGCAGCCAGAATCATTAAACACCAATAATTTCTGTTCTTCAAGACGAATGATTATTTTGTAGTTTCATCAACTGGTTCAAAAGTTAGAATGAATACCACCAATTATTTCTACTCTTGACGCCAAAAAAATGGTCACTTTATAGAGTTTCATCAACTGGTTCAAAGTTAGAATGGATAACACCAATCATTTCTACTCTTCAAGATAAACAAAATGAATGGTCACTTCATAGGGTTTCATCAACTGGTTCAAAGATAACGCCAATTATTTCCACTCTTCAAGACAAACTGAAGTGTTATATACCCGGTTTCATCAACTAGGATAAAAGTTAGAAGACACTACCTTTTTTGAAGAAAGGTACTCCATTCCTCTTGCTATTTGGTAAGCATATGAGACTAGGTTTACCAACGTCAACTGCTCTCCATCAATCTCGGTACCAGGTCTTCGGTCACGTAGAAACTGGCGCAAGTTTCCATATGGTGCGTATTCGACGATAACAAACAAAGGACCTAATAATCAATGGTATTCTATGGTAAGCTCGTGGAGCAAATATGAACATTTTCAATTTCTTAAAGCGCTGTAACGTTAAGATAAATATGGTTAATATTTGTGTCTCATATGTCATGGAACGTTTCATCTCCTATTCCAATGCATCTTCTCAGAAATCTTGATTAAACAAAAAAATAAACCAATAAAAGTTTCAATTTTTCCAATTCCAATTTTGATCCAGGTTTACGGGGGAGGGGGGGGGAATGGGGCCGGATTTACCCCACTCTGGCAGCAATCTCTCCAACTCCCACTCTCCATCTTGCTTGATTCAATGCATCCTCCTTCTTCACTTGCATTTTCCATGTCTTCCTCGGTCGTTCTCGCTTCCTCTTTCCCTTCACTTCAAACTCCAATGCTTTTCTAAAAACATGCCCATCGTCCCTCCTTAACACACGCCCATACCATCTCTCTATTCGCTTTTGCCAAAATAAACAAAATAAAAACCAAACTACTTCAAAGGACTGAAAACTCGTATATTGACAGATAATCTCATGTTTTTAAACATTTAAGCAAGTCGTGGTTTTAGATGAGTTGGAAGAGTGCTGACTATCCTTTTCGTGCACGCCCGCTGTACGTTTCCGAATCTGAGCCGAACACTAAAAAATCACGTTTGATATTCCAAATTTTGATTCGCCGATATTATGATAAAAAACCGCATGCTATGTTTTAGAGCAATTCGTGAGTCTTCAAATGATTTTTGATACGTTTTTCTTTATCATGAACAAAAAAAAGTTATAAGAGCTGACCAAACTATAAACTACTTTTACTCTTCCAAAAATTTAAGGCCAACTACAATAAATAATTTTCAAAATCACATTATTCCTCTAACGAAAGGCAAACGTAAGTCGAAGCTTCAGCTCTTTACCCTATAATTGGCGAAGTTAAAAAATTTCAACATTGAACAAACGTTTAGGATTTTTTTGCAATAATTAAATATTCATTCCACTTTTACTAAACGTTTTACTTTTTCAATCAGTTATTTTGAAGTTGAGTGTCAATGAAAATAAGTTAGGATACCAAATGAGTTCTCACCATCCTGCGTGCATGCTCCGAGCAAGTTGATTATATTCACGTGTCTCCCAATGGTCTTCATCACCTCCATCTCGGAGATCAAATCTGCTAACTCATGGTCAGTGGCATCCTCTGAAATGAAAAAAAATAAAACAAAACAATGTGATAACATTCAACAACAATTACTTTTGGGTCTCAGTAAGGAACCTTTACAAAATTTGTCAAGTACGAGTGCTTAAACGAGGAGAATGAACTGATCACTTTTAGTTGTACACGTTCATCGGCTCCTTGTGTAGGTACCGGAGGCATACTAACACAGATTACGTAAATGCAGTTTTAACCAATGAAAAATATTAAAATAAAGTTCACTCCGACACTCAACCAGTCAGTCAAGAAGCACTTCCTTCGCTACGCGATGAAACGCCCGGTTCATCAACTGTTCCACTTGGCAAACGATTCAAATTATTTAGACTAACGTCCTCTTCAGCGTTTAAACCATATATAATATTTTTTTGCAAAGCAAAAGGCACAAAATTACCAACTTTTGAACTTGTCAAGACGTTGAATATTAATTTTTCTCTTTTAGTCAAGAATGTATATCACCAATCATTTCTATTCTTAAAGAAAAACAAAATGAGTGGTTATACTTTATAAGGTATCATCAACCGGTTCAAAAGTTAGAATGAATAATACCAATCATTTCTACTCTTAAAGAAAAACAAAGTGAGTGGTAATACTTTATAAGGTATCATCAACCGGTTCAAAAGTTAGAATGAATAACACCAATCATTTCTACTCTTCAAGACAAACAAAGTGAGTGGTAAGTTTATAGGGTTTTATCAACTGATTCAAAATTTAGAATGAATATCTATAATACCAAATAATTCTCTTTACGACAAACAAAATGAATGATTCCTCAATCGGTTACAATTACAAGGCGAATATCGTTTGTGAAATCGGATTTGATACGATTAGAGAAAGTGAACCAACATTTGGATGGGCATGTACACAGTTTGAACGAAACTCGCTAAAATTCAACCCAGTATTATTTACTTGCCTTTAAGCATTTTGACGGCTACCACACATTTATAAGGCATGTTTGGAAGTCCAGTAGCTTCTGCTTTCTCGACACGACCAAACGCACCCTCACCAAGAACTTCTAGACGTTTGACCTGATCACGGTTAATTTCCCACAGGTCATCAAGCGGCAAGTCCACCTCGGACACCTGCGATAAGTTGGAACCTAATCGCGAGCGCATGCTCCGATGTAGAAGAGCCGCCGTTGATGCGTAAGAAGAGCCTGAACCGACAGTGGAAACGGAGTTATGTCTGACATCAAATTTAGCTATTAAGCCATCACTGTCTTTCCGGAAGCTATCGGATGGAATCCCATACATTTTCTTCTGTTTAATGCGACTATAGAAGACAGCCGTTCCTATGACAAAGACACCCGCAGCGGCCAAGACAATAAAAGCTATGTAGTAGTCATTCCAGCCATTCGAATCAGGTTTCCTAGCAACTATAGGTGCGCTTCTATTGCCTTGTTTCCCAACGTGTATTTTTGCTGAAAAGGTAGGTAAAAGAAGTAGTTATTATACTAAAAAACGCAAATTGGCCATTTTTCTCGTGTGTGGAAGATGGATGACTGAAAGAAATTGAGAGTCACGTTAATGATATTCTGTGGAATTTATTAAGCTTGCTGCCTCTCTAACAAGCCCTCCCTCTATTAAGAGCTTGCAAACAATAATCCTTCCCCCACCCCCTGGGCCCAGTTGTTCAAAAACCGACTAGTGCTAGCCCAGGATTAAATTTTTGTTCCATGGTCTTGTTTCCAATCATACGGAGACGGATGTGGTCTGTAAATTGGAAACTATCAAGTTTTTACCTTAGAAAATTTGAACAATATTTTATAAAAATCGTAATATATTCCTTAGAGAAGTAGTTACTGCTGTAAGTTTTGCTTAAACCAGGGTTAATATAAAGTTAACCCACCACTGAACAAACCAATCCTGGTGGCTTAAGAGAGAAATTACGGTGCACGAAACTTCCGAAAATGGGGCTTTTGTTGTTGTAACGATTAAAATGTACAGCTTTTCACGAATAAGGAACCTTACTGGTTAACTGATACGACTGGCAAGACAAGCTAGCTTGCAAAACTTTTGTATTTTCTTTATTATTTTAAAAGGAAGGCGTGACTGGCGAAAATGGTATGATTTCTGCCTTCCGACCAAAAGGTCCCCAGTTCGATCCTGGTTGTGCTAAGATTTGAATATTTGTGCAACCTTCTTTCCCGCCTAAGCTAACTCAGCTTTCCATCCTTCTGGGGTAGTTAAATGAGAAGCAGCATCTGTTGGGGTCTAACCTTCGATGGATTAATGTCCCATATAGGAGAAGTCATGTACTGATACCCTTTTAACACTTAGTAAAGCGCCGGCTCCATGGGTTTCTAGGATTGTAAAGGGATCTAGCTAACCTATGATGGATTAGTGTCCCATCCAGGGGGAGTCTTTTAACACTTAGTAAAGCTCCGGCTCCATTGGTTACTAGGATTGTAAAGGGATCTAGCTAACCTATGATGGATTAGTGTCCCCTCCAGGGGGAATCATGGACTGATACCCTTTTAACACTTAGTAAAGGGCCGGCCAGGGAGTCTAAGATTCTCATCCACTTAACCGGCTCCATGGGACACTTGGCTCGTAAAGGATTTAGCTACTATTTTAAAACCCAAATCGGTGGCGAACCAATTACCTTGTTCTACAACCTACATATGCAGGAGATTCGATGGACGTTTTACTTACCACGAACAGTAACATAAGTATCAGCCACGTCATAGCCTACGCTGTTACCAACAAGACAAGTGTATTTCCCTTCATCCTTCTTCTCGACATTCACCAAGGTCAAACGTACACCATGTGGAGCAAATCGTCTCTTTGATGCCGGCTGCAAAATATGATTGTCGGCCTCGTACTTGTTCTGTTTTATGACTTCATAATGATCATGGTCTTTCAAAGCTTTAGTAAGATTTCCTGAGTTGTTGGTAGGCTTTGAGTACCATTTTAGCCACTGAAAATGCGGCATTGAGTCTGACAGCGCCAAGCATTCCAGAGTTGCATTATCTCCTTCATTTACGGTCGTGTTGGCAATTGGTTGAAGAATTGGTCTTGCTCGAATTCTCTCTGTAACGATCGCAAGAAATTGCTGTAGTTTGGTTTTGCTAATCATCTGCACGTTTGTTAATAGGGATTGTAAGGGTTATTGACGTTTCACACTTATTAACGGGGATTGCAAAGGTTACTGATGTTGCAGGTTTATTAATAGGGATTGTAAGGGTTATTAACGCTAAAATAGGGATGCTAAAGGATAACTGACTTTCTGTGTGTGCTAATAGGGATGTTAAGGAATAAACATTTACCTAGTTTGAATATCAACCAAATAAGTGTAAACTAATCATCCGTATCATCCAATCACCAGCTTTACATGTGTATAAAAGAAATTTTAAGGGAAAACCTTTACCTTGAACATCAACCCTGTAAGTGTAATTAACCCATCCATAGTGATTACTGACGTTACATGTGTATTTTCCTTTATCGCTTGGCACAGAATCTTTTAGAATGATCACGTGTTTGTAAGGATCCTGTTCGAAGGGCTGTCCTCCCCTTTCACTGAAAACCTTGCCGTTCATATACCATAAAACGCTAGGATTGGGGTTTCCAATGGCTGTACAGTCCATCTTGATACTGTTTCCAACTGGTACTGCAATTAGTGTTTCCTGCTTTTTGTTGGGATCAAGAAATCGAGGAGCGGCTGAAACTACAAAGAACAGTAAAATTAAGATATTGTTGTTGTGTTTTCTGTTTGGGTATAACTTCATAATCCATTAACACAACGTAAGCCTGATTAGTGGCTATATACTCTGTTGATTTCACCTTGAAAGGCCAAAATGGTTATCCATAGCTGTTAATATTCAGGCTTACTATGTTTTTTAATAGCAGAATTTTAGGAGTAATGCCCACTACGAGTGTGCTATTTTATAGAGGAGTAGCAGTAATAGTTGTAGTAGTAGTAGTAGTAGGAGAAGTAATAGTAGTAGTAGTAGTAGTAGTAGTAGTAGTAGTAGTAGTAGTAGTAGAAGTAGTAGTAGTAGTAGTAGTAGTAGTA
>JAOBBB020149614.1:0-12501 GCA_025331005.2 Zoanthus gigantus
CTAAATAAAAATAGCGTAACTTTAAACCCCAGTTACATCGGGGTTTAATTAGTATATGTAATCGAACCTTTACGAGTTCAATATGGAATTAATTTGCACGTGTTTTTTTTTTAAGCACACAAGTGCAAATTATTCCATATCGAACGAGTAAAAGTTTCGATTACATGTTAATCATATACTGAAAAAATTATTAAAAAAATGGCGGAGAAAAAGCAAAACTTGACAGTGACAACGTGACAATTCATGCCTCAATTGTTGTCATAAAAACATCTGCAGTTTGATTGGCTTATTAGCTTTGAGATTGTAATTGCACGAAATTACAAATCTCTACATGGAATTACACTTTTTTTGCACAAAATTACAAAGTAATTGCACTGCTCTTGACCAATCAGAATCAAGTAATTTTTTCATGTATCTGATTAACAGGGCTATTCAACTCTGTGGGCGTGTAATGAACTGAATTTATAAAGAACAAGAAGTTCACTCGTCACGCCATAAAATTATTCCATTGTTGCATACATAATCGCCCTTACTATCATTGCAAAATATTTTATTTTTAATTTGTATTTAAGCTATAATTATTTTTGTCTTGGAAATCAGAGAGTTCTTCGTTGTCGTCCTCACTTAGATAATCATCCACACCGATGACTTCATATTGCTGGTATTCCGATATGAGATCGTTAAGGTTGGAATCCGCCTGCAAAGTAAAATCAGTTATTCTAGATCTGTAACTTTTATCAATTACTTTTATCTTGGCTTAATACGCAACCTTCTTTTACGGTCCAAAATCCACGCGCGCGATTGTATCTCCAAACTGCTATATAATATTATACACTTACTGTATGGTCCCGAGGGAAACAGTGTTGTTTTCCCGAGATTCCTGATGTTTCCCGAGACAAAGTGGAGAGAAATATCAGGATTCGAGGGCAAACAAAATTAACTAGTTTCTCCGAGGGACCATACATTTGTTATATAGCTAGACTTTCCTTAAACATTCCCATAGCAAAAAATAAATAAAACAAAGACAACAGCGAGCAACAACTGCGCAATTGTATCCGGGACGGGATACGTTTGAAGTTGATCAGATGCACGTGACCAAGAACCAATCAATCACAGTGCTCGTTTTGTTGAATGAAAGTCTAGGAGATCAGTCATTCACCGTATTAAATATTCACCGTCCAGATATTCACTGAGCTTGAGGCGAATAATAGTTTTAGTGGGGTTCGTTGTTGAAACCATTATATTAAATAAAGAAAAATTTGTGGAAACATTTATTTGTTGCTGTCATGTGCTCAGTCGCGCGTATCGACATCTGAAACATTTCCACCCGGAGTTTATCTTTCAAAATTACCACAATTGTAATAATGATATTCTAATAACTTTAAAAAGTGTTATCCCGTACTTAGTTGCATTCATTGTGCTTTTCGGAATAGTGCTTTACTTCATTTTGAAAATTTGTTTTCACGCCGGTTATTGCGCGAGGTGATTATAGCCGGAAGAATACTTGAGTCTCCACCAATGAAAGCACTGGAAACTCAGTAATCATCTGAGTAGTTTTATTAATCTATTATTTATAAACACCAATGAATTTGAAAAAGTCACCGCTGTCAAAGGCGCTGCATTGAAAAGGTGCGATTTTTATATGTAACTATAGGAACAGTGTACTTTCCAGGTATGTTGCAAAAATATAAGATTTTTCTGTGCGAAAACTCACTTGGTACTTCATTGCTGTTTATATGAGAAAATGAACAATAATAATTACACACATTAAACAAAAGATTATTAAAACGTTACTTTTACAGTTGACATGTACAGTATTTTTTGTCTTGAACTTTATATTACTATATATTGGGAGATGAAGGAAAAAACATTTACATTATTCACAATGATCGTAAGAGCAATCTTAAACTGAATAAAGAATCATGAGACATATTGCCATTATTGGCTCATATGTCGTTTTCTGTAACGCTAAAATCTGCGAAAAAATGTTAATATGCACACGACAAAGAAACAAAAAAGTTTGCATAAATAAACGAAGCACTACACGAAGAAAAAATGGTAAATTTCTTTAAGTATCTTACATTGTATTTTAAGTGTTTATTAAAAAAGAAAATTAAGTTATTTGAAAGGATTGAAAATATTTCAACAAAAATCGATGGAAACTAATTTTCTACTACAAAAACGGGTAGTGGCCTGGGTACTAAAATAACCGGGTGAAACTGGGAAAGTCGTTTGGTTAGACAGAATAAAATAATCTCTAACTTTTTCCCCGACGTACAAGCACCACACACGAAAACTACCCTTTGAGTTTCACAACATTGCATAGCTTTCGAGTTTCTTGGGGCAGTGAAGCCTCAGAAATGTTTTTCGTGTTTGAGTTGATTCTTAAAGGCGCCATATTGATTCACTGAGTGAAGCAATTCTGTCTACCCAATCAGGCGTTGAGCATAAGATTCCCAGGCCTACACGGTCATTTTAGTACCCAGTCTTTTTCTATAAGTTGCCTCAGTCTTACCTCGGTGAACTCCATCAAATCCATTCCCTCCGTGAGATACCAATGAAGAAATGCTTTTCTTCTAAACATGGACGCAAACTGGTCTGCGAACCTTTTGAACGCCTCCTGTATCGCTGTGCTGTTGTATAGGAAGGTTGCGGAGGTTTTATAGCCGGTCGGCGGAACGTCACACACGGCTGTTTTAACGTTGTTTGGAATCCATTCAACAAATGAAGAAGAATACGAGTTTTGCATACCAGCTATTGTCTCTTCCACGTCCCTCATGGCCAGTTGACCGCGAAACATTGCGGCAACGGTCAAGTATCTGCCTTGGCGTGGGTCACAAGCTACCATCATGTTCTGTGCAGCAAACATATCCTTTGTCAGCTCGTTGACACCGCTCGTCCGGTAGCTCTCCGAACCGTGACGGATTAGTGGGGCGTGAGATGGCATGAAGAAATGGAGTCGAGGAAAGGGCACCATATTTACAGCCAACTTGCGAAGGTCAGCATTGAGCTGCAGTCAGGACGATTTATTTAAAAGTTTGTGTTAAAGATGAACCTAAAACTGTTAAATCTATTTACTGACTTGCATAGAATTCATCTCTACTGTCAAAGGACTTACTTCCAAAGACTCATAGATGCCCTAGCTAAATCCGTTTAAGAGCCAAGTGGTTCATTAGACCGGTGCTTATTTCCTGTTTTTCTATTACTAAGATAATCTAAGCTAAATCCTTTACGAGCCAAACGGCCCATGAAGCAAGCGGTTATCTTCGGTTTCTGTAGTGTTAAGCGGATGAGAGTCTTTGACTCCCCCTAGATGGGACACTAATCCATCGCAGGTTAGCTCCCAGCAGACGCTGGTATTCATTTAGCTACCGAGGAAGCATGGAAAGCTGAGTTAGCATCTTAGAAAAGAAGTTTGCGAAAATATTCAAATCTCGGTAGAGCCGATCACACCCCATAAGGGGATGAAGGTCCTTCATTCTTCCTAATCGGGACGAGAGACATTGCAGGTTAGCTACCAGCAGACGCTGATGTTCGTTTTATCGACTTCCTAAAGACGAAAAGCTGAGTTAGCTTTGGCGGAAAGGAAGACCACCAAAATATTCAAATTTCAGCCGAGCCGAGGATCGAACTCGGACTTTGTGGTGAAAAGAACTAACCCACTATGCAAAAACTTCATGCAACCTTCGTTCACCGTACAAATCCGCTCTCGTGATTGGTCAAAATTGATCACTCGATTTCGATTTATCTGTTGACATCACCACAACCAAGATAATATTTTCTTTAACACATGGCTTAATCGCCCACGATGTTTTTTTACAAGTTTGAAGTTTGGGTTTCTTGTGCACAAGTGCAGCATTTTGCAAAGTTTTGTTCGGTTTTTCTGTTTGATTTTTTTAAAAAAGTAATTCAATCTCTTGCTAGATTTAATGAGTACCGGATTTTGAAAATGGCTTGTCTCTTGACACCGAACACAGGAAGCGAAAACATGCAAATCGATTACTTACTAAGCCATTTTAATTATGTACCTACTAATTTTAAAAGTTTTTTATTTTTTTCAAATTTTTGCTTCAAGCCCGTGAGTTCATGTATCGCACCGTGCAATACAGTGAACTCAGATTGCATAGTAAGAGGTTTAGAGACTTTCTGTTCGTGTTTTGTTTAAAATGATCGTAAAATTTTAGGCTAGAGGTGTAGAAAGTATTATTTTCACCTGTCCTGGGAACCTCAAACTTGTCGTTATCCCACTCATGGTTGTAGCTACCAGTCGGTTTAGCTCGCTATAGTTCGGCGTCTTCATTTTTAGAGTGTTTGAGCATATGTGATAGAGAGCTTCGTTATCGATACAAAAGGCGGCATCAGCTATATCTACAAGATGATGGAAACTTAGAGTTGCGTTGTAAGGTTCGGTTACAGTCTCGGATACATTTGGCGAGGGTAGAACACAAATGCTGCTCAACATTCTGTCGGGATACTCTTCACGAATTTTGGACAGTAATAGCGAACCCAAACCTGAACCCGTGCCTCCCCCTAAAGAGTGCGCTAACTGAAACCCTTGAACGCAATCACAGAGTTCTGTTAGTTTACGAATACAGTCCATTCCATTTTCTAACAGCTCTGATCCTTCAGTGTAGAATCCTTTTGCCCAGTTGTTTGCGGCGCTGCTCTGACCTGTCATAAGAAGATCAAATAAAAGTGTTACAGCATGTATGGTATTGGTTCAACCGAGTTCTCTTCAGATTGCACTGCGTCGACATTATGAATTTAACAAATTTGTGCCATTAAATCTTGCCACGCGATAGTCCGCATCTTAAGTTAATTGCTCACTTCCTCCAAATTCCGTTTTCTCAGGAAATCATATACATTTATATTGATTTTGTATGATATCTTTATATGACAATAATACAATTACTATGTTCTTCAGAAGACATCACTGTGATGACCAACAACAATGCTGGCTGTACAGCTATCTTGGGGTGTGTTAATATTAAGGAAGATTTTTTCTGGCAGTTTTTCTTTCAGCGATCGGTAAAACCTACAACAACATATAAAGCACGCTGAAATAGTTGTATAGCACATTCCTTTAATTAAGTGTTACTTCGTCTAAAAATATATAACTACTTTGTTCGGTCCATAGTCCTCTTCCTGTACAAACCCACTCACAATGATCATAGTTAGCTGGTGCAATACACACTTTTTTTTTTAAGAATCATACTTTTTTTCCCAAGCCTCGAGATTCTTAAAATTTAATATAACATTTGGAGCCTTATATAATTCTTAAATTATAGTCACAGATAAAAATCCTAGAGTGCGGTGAGCTAAAGCAAATTGCACTTTAACAGAAAAAGGTATGCGTGTATATACTTTTTCTCTCAAACTTCACTAAATCGAAAGGGCTGAAGTTAGGGAACACACAGGTGTCGCGGTATTTAGCTTTTTAGTCTGCTAAGTTGGGAAAAATATGTTCTGCACCTGGCGGAAGAACGATAGAGAACGATAGAGAAATAGTCTAGTATTTTTTGATCGATCAAAACACATTTAATGTTTCCATAGAAATTAACTTTTTTTGTCTGGGTCAAGTGATTGATCCTCAGTATGATTCTTAAAAAATTTTTAGATTTTCCGAAATCTGAGCCTCGTGATTCTTAGAAACTGGGTTCTTATAAAAAAAAACGTGTGTAGTTATCGTTATAGTTATGATTATAGTTATAGATATAAATGTAGTTATAATTTACTTACCACAAACGCAATAGTCGGGATTGAAGAGGCCGCCATATCGGGATGATCGAAGTGAATCGATTGAGCCAGGCTCAAGATCCATACAAGCAGCACGAGGAACATGGCGTCCATCTGTTGACAGATTGAGTTACATCCAGTAGCTATATATTTCTTAATACTAATGCTATTGGGCATCACAGTGGTAATGTCAAGGATAATAATGGCAAAATGATGTTTCTTTTATTGATGCTGACGTTTCGAGCGTTAGCCCTTCTCATAGCATTTCTGTTGCATATATAGTGAAAGCAGAATGCTGACGTTTCGCCTCTCTACCACAATGATTTTAAAAACTTTTCAACTTTGGGTTGATTTTGGTTTTTAACTTGGTACCCGGGGATACAAAACAAGTTTTGTTTACAGGGGCCCGCGGGTTGTCTGTGATGCGAAACATCTTCGGCCAAAACGGATTGGCTGAGAAACTGACCCGGGTCATCTTTGCTTTTGATTGGCCAGAAGACTAGTGTCGCATCTCGCCGTTAAAAACTTTGTTTTAAAATTCCATTTCTGATTTATATTCGATTTCATTACATCGACAAGGTGCTCTATCATTTTACTCGACCACTGAAATTGACTCGCTTTGCTATCTGCACACCACAAGCATCTTTTGAAGCCATCTTGAAAATTCCAACCCGGGCTCAAATTCACCACCAATTCACATGGGACCGGTGAACCCGTGTTTACATGCAAAAAGTTTGTTAATTTCCGCCGGACTCGAAGAGGCGGTTCAAGCCGGGTATTGAAACGAATTACCCGACAGCCAGAAGGATTGATCCATTTCAAGCAACAGGTTCATGTAAACAATTACAGACGTTTGAATGGAGAGGGGTTGATCCGGGCTGGCGACCTGACCCGGGTAGGCTGCCATCCGTTGTCATTAAGCGGCTCCTAAATCACCGTCAATAAATAGATAAATTAAACGAGAAACCGCGCTATAAACGGGCCTGGGACAAGCGATTGTCACCTTCAGTTGTCACTCAGCCCCTCTGAACCTTAGAGTCATCTCACCTCTCTCTTTTGCTCAAATTACTTTTTTAGAACATTACAAGCCAATATTTCTGAATCTGCTCAAAATCTCGCACGTTCAAAGGCAAACGGAGCCTATATCTGTATTGATATATACCAGCATTATAGATATATAATCCAATATCTGTATCTATATTGTATTACTACGACGAGGTGCAGAATTATGGAGCATCGATTAAGGAACTTAGAGAGCCCTGAATTGTTTGGATGAACTTATCTTTTAAATGTTATATTTGTATTTGTTTTTGTTAAGTGATGAGCGCTCTAATTGATTTTGAATTTGTTTTTCACGCGCGCTCGATGTTTTTTGTTGTGTGGCGTATGCCGTGAATACTAGTTTCTACGGTTTTATCTGTTGGTTTTCCTTACTTTACTAACGTTGTTCAGTTACTGCGCCCACTTAGTGGATGGCTCCACCAGAATTGTTCTTCAATTGGTACAGGATTTAATGGAGCCGAAACTAACTGTAGAATTACACACAATTTAGGTATCCTGCTGATGAACAGTATAAACTGCTTTGCTATTTTTTTCAGCAACATTTTAGTTATGTCTGTTCAGATATCTATTTGCACTTTCCGGGCCATCTTGCACATTAGAATAAGGAGAGTACGATGCTTTTGCGCTCTTTACAAACTCACTGCTATGACAATAGTTTGGGCTCAAAAAATAGCACTAGAAAGGAAAACGCTATCATTGGATTGAAACATAACGGTGCAAAATTTCAAAATAGAGACTTTAGAACTAAAAATGTTTGTTGATTTCTGCATGATTCAAACAGAAGGAAATATCATGAAACTATATACTAGAAATTACTGCGAATGTTAAGTTTTTGGCAGTTAAAACTTAGAGTAGATGTATTTTAGTAGTCCAATGGATTTCTTTGTTTTTATCGCTTAGAGAAAAGTTTAATGACCACCTTGCTTCTTGCGTCAGATGTGGACGGATCTAATGCTTTTATAGTGCGATTTCTTGTTTAATTAATTTGAGTGATCTTTGTTATAGTACATTTTAATAACATAGTTAAACAAAGAATTGCGGCTTCATATTTGCGTTATCTAAAAATTTTACCGTTTGTCTCGTTGAAGTAGACATTCAGCCGCTCGCGTTGACTTTCGCAGCTTCCTTCAAATCGACCGCTGGGATTGATTCCGTGTTCCTCTGAGATAAGCTCCCAAAACTGAAATAGAATTATTTAGTTTTCAGAATTATTTTGTGATCTCAGTGAGAAGGACTAACGTTCAAGATGTCCGTGTTTATTTCTTTTTTATTTTACGGTGTATGTCTTAAAACATTTTTATTTACAAATAATGAGATATACACAAACTGTGTTTCTTTCCAACATACTCATCCGAAAAAACTGGTATATTGCACGGGACTCGAAGCCTGTCTACCTGTTTTCTAGTCGGGCATGCTAACCGTTACACCACCTAGCTGGTAAAGTGTCGGGGCTATGGGCGAGCTAACGGGTCCAATAATTTTTTTCATTTGAGAGTGTAGTCTGTCTCTAATTTTTTTAGAGCGAGTATGTTAGAAAGAAAAATTGCGTGTATCTTGCGTATAAGAGCCAGTAAATTTTGCCAAGGCTCGTTATTCTTAATTTTTTGCCTGCTTCAGCCTCAATTTGTTCTCAATTTGTTGTTACTTCTGTGAGTGGTTTGAAGATTCAGTAAAGTTTCGACTTTTCAGCCTCAGCCTGAGATTGTCCCTAAATTGTTCTTAATTTTCGGCCAACTGTTCTTATAAAGTTGCTCTTGTAAAAAAAGCGTGTATTTTCATTTCCAGGCTCAAAAACCTGTATTCTTTATATTCATTTGAACATGTTTAGAAATACCATGTAAATTGTTCGATTTGAATTAAGATTTATATGAATCTTGTAAGGATATTTTTGTAAGCCTATCTAAAATACGTTTTAAAAAACTTGTACGCGCCTGCCGGAAAATATGCTTTTTGCAGACAGAAATAATGGATATCTACTCCGACATGCACTGAGAAACAAACGAAAAAAATAACAGAAAGACCATCCTGGAAAATGTAAAGAGATTATCAAAAGTAAATCACTTTTCACGTAGATCTGAATAAGAGAGTATAAAGTTTGCAAAAAGCACCCGTGAAATGATCTGAAAATCTTTGGGATCTAACCACCTACTGTGAATTACTATTAGTTTGTATTCTGTTGAGCAAAAGTTTCATTGGATCATGCTACCAAGTACAAAAGCTATAAGCAACGGTTTACTTGTTATAAACTCAAACATGACAGGAGTGTTTAACTCAATTAACCAGAGCAGCACATGATGTGATTACAACTTCAATTTCGCAAAAGAAGTGTGTCATAGGAAATATAAAAAAATGTCATTGTTTTGTCTTTACATCGCTAAGTCTTCGATTTCTTAATTATTAATTTTAAAATATATATATAAAGTTTCCAGTGTTGTCTAATACTGCCGCTACTTTTCAAGCCTAATCAGCCACAAAATATTTTGTCTTTTTTCTTTTTCTAACACTGATTAAGATTCCTAAAAGTGTAAAAGGGACTTTCTTAATGTCATGCTAAAACAAAAACCTAAACAAAAATGCATTTAATGAAAAAGAACAGCCTTAATGTATTGTACTTTTTCCTGTCTGCGGGTGGTAAGGTTTAGTTAACATCCCTTCCGCGCTCCGCCGGCAGGTCACTTAAATGATTTCAGCAAAGAATCACGAAAGATTATTTATGTTTTTTAAGCTTGATACCTTATACAAAATATCGTAAACTGCTGTAAAAATCCATTATTAAATCGTTTTCATTGCAGGAGACTTCTGCTTTGCTTGTGATGTATCAGAAATAATATCATTTTCGTTGTTCTATTTTCCCTTGAGTCCCGGATACTGACTGACACTCAAGTACTTTATTCAGTTGTATTGGAGAGATTATAAATTCACAAGTAAAATAAACAAGATTCTCAAGTAATGAAATTTCAAGTTGAACTTAATTCACGATTTAAGTCCATTTAGATATAAATCAACAAGCGACGAAAGTGAAATCATATACAGTGTGTCGTGGTTATTTTGCTAAGTTTTAGTGCAGCTTTTTGTCCATTCTCTGTTATTCTTTAAGATGGCTAATATCAATGCAGATATATTAGGCAAGCAAATAAATAATTTTTTCAAGTTTAAATACTTTTATCTGGTTTGTAGAATACTTCGAATATTTATTAGAATAATCTAATAAATTAGAATTTAGCTAGTAAAGCGAGCACTATACGAAGCACTTTGGGATATATTCAGTAACAAATATTGAAAAAAAGTAATTTTGGACCGAAATGAGGCTTTTACAAACATAAAACTATAAAACTGCTGTGCTTTTTCCTTTGAGATTGAAAATCTACTAAGCTTAATCCGAAATCTAACAAACAACAATTTTCAATCACTCTACCTTGGAGCTCACTTGGTTACCGCATTGTCCAACTTGGAGGTGCACTATATCTCTCATATTATCCGGATTATCAGTCAACAGTCCGTTATAATCTCTTTATGAGTAGATCCTCATTCTGGAAAAAAAATTAATATAGGCTTTGAAAACGTTTCGGTGAAACTTGGATGGCTTTAGGTAACATGCAAGACAACAGGTCAATCTAAGACTATAGAGTTTTAGTGTAAACTTGCAAAAGAGTTATTTTAGTGTCAAATGTTCGTATCACTAGACAGATAATAAACGGTTTCTATTAACAAGTTCTTGAACGCTAATGGCTAAAATAACGGGAAGAAAATAAGGTTTTGAAAATGTTGCCGACGCTAATGCTCGGACAAAACCCAAACAAAATGCAAATGGTCTTCTTTCTTCTGTAGCAAATATTTTAAACTAATTTCAAGAAAACTTTAACGTTATTTGTAGTTTTTTAAACTACTGAAAAAGATACCTAATATGTCTTGAGAGGAGCCTTACCTGAATGCTTTACTGTTACCAGTCATAGTAAGATCAGTAGAGCCGACATTTTTATAATATTTTATCCGTAACAATTCCTTTTAGATAGATGGAAATCTTTGCATAGATTAACTATTTATAACTGTGCTGTTTCCAAGAGCCGGTGGTGAATTTATGGTACTCATCAAACCCGGAGCAGCAATTTGTCACCTTGCTGCAAAACAGCAGGTTCAAGGCTCTTGTGTGTTTTCGAAAGAAAGCGAACTTGCTTCTCAAAATCTCAAACGAAAAGCACAGAACTACAGCAAGATACGCCACATCTCAACATTTACTAATCGCTTCGCACAAACTTTTTATTGCATGCTCTCTTGACTTGAGTTTTTTCTCTACTGCTATTGTTTAGAGTTAACTTTTGCTGTTATTGTAAACTTATATTTCACGGCTATGACTTCTTTGTTGGTGAATTGTTTTCGTTCCCGCTCCAGTTGCTTTCGAACACGTTGACATGAGTTAAAAGATAGACGGATTTTTCTAATTTGGTTAGAGGATATCCGCTGAAATCATGCGTAGAATGGAGCAGAGAAAAAATTACCCACAATACTAATAGCGCGAAAACTTTGATTATATATCATAAAATTTAAGAGATCTAATGACTCGTGGACAAGAGTGGCTTTATTCGTTGGTGATAAAAACAAAAGTCCTTTCATTTGTTTAATACTTAGAAAGATCCTGAAAAGAATAACTGAATATCTGCACTGTGAACGAAAAGCATAAAGACAGCTTTAAGATTATTGTCTTTTGAAGCGAAAAACTCCGGCGCGATACTAGGCTTATACATACGAAAATTCAAGAAATGCAATGCATTTGTTTTCAAAATGGCGCCTTTTTGATGAATATGGATTTAAGAATTATAAAGAAATAAAATTTTGAAGGATATGGATTTAAGAATTATAAGGAGACAAGAATCATAACAGAAGATTCACAGGGGCTTAGAATTATTCTGATTTTCGGTTCCTGCATTAATCAAATTTCTTGTTCATTGTATCGCCAGCCCGTGGGTGTAAACAAACTGCTCGCACCCAGTCATTAACCTTAAATACTTGAGTATATAACACTTAATTATGAAAATATTAATAATAATAATAATAATAATAATAATAATAATGATAATAATAATAATAATAAACTATTAATATCAAAATTATTAAATGGAAAGTTTATTTCAGAATAATATCCTCTAAAATATACTATTTACAAGCACATATAAAGAATAGTATCTTAAAATGTTAGAATCTGTGGATTTGTCCATTAATTTCTACTGACGACAAAATACATAAATAATTGTTCTTGTTCAGTTGCGTTTAAATGGTAAAAAACAATTTTTCAAAAAATATACCAAGAGAGCAAGTAGAGAGGCTAATGTCTTTTAGATTACTGCGCAACTCCTTGACAAGATCGGCGTATATAAGATGAACAGTTTCCACACGGGAAAAATATATAATAAAAGATTTTGACCGATAAAGGCAGGGTAACTGAAATACATTATTTCTCCCAAAAAAAAACAGTTTAGGTATTATGTTACATAAAGGATGATCAAATGGCAGTGCTCGTCATATTTCAATTAATTTTCTATTGGAAGGTTTCCCGAAGCAAAAATTAAAAAAAATAGCAAATTTTTGTATAATTTTGGCCATTTGCTGATGCCTGAGCTCATCAGGAATAGCTCCACTCCACTCCACTCCACTCCACTCCACTCCACTCCACTCCACTCCACTCCACTCCACTCCACTCCACTCCAC
>JAOBBB020149706.1:0-12500 GCA_025331005.2 Zoanthus gigantus
GTTACTGATTCGATTTCTTTCCTTTCCTTGGCGACACATCCCCCTCCCATCAAAATCACAGTAATTTATATTTCTATTGCAGCAAGTTTCTTTCTCATTTTTCATGGATTCAATTGAAAAACTTGCAAGAACCAGCACGAGTAAGGCTACTGGGTAGCCTCTTGTTCTTCAAAAACTGGAGCCATTTTCCATCACCACAAATGTCTTTCAGTTGTCACTTATCGTTAACTGTGCCAATCCTCTGCGAGCAATAAATTCCTTTAATGCTCTCTAAAACTCCAAGGCTATTAAACTCTCACACAGTTTCAAGTGAACCGCTCGTCCACTCGCACAGGTAAACATTGCAATGTAGGCTTTGTCCGTTCAGTTCTTTCCAGTTTTGTGGTAAACTGGTCCTGCAGTGTCTCCAGTCACGAAGAACGCCTCAGTGAACTCAGCACGGTATGCAGGTAGATTGGCCGCTTGAAGCTCCTTTGCAGCCAGTGGCCCCACTTTGTTTCGTCTACAGGTGTTGCAATCGTCCACGACCTTGACAGCTGCTCGTAGTTTGGTGACCCAAGACTTTTCTCTCACTTGACACATGGTGATAGTAACTCTTCCATGTAAACTTTTCTCATGTACCTGTCTGATCAGTAAAGATACCAGCTTATGGCCACGGGGTAGTAATACTGGGTGGTAGCCTGGCACCCTTCCGATGCAATTTATTATGCCCTCTAAAGCTCAGCAGCTTGCAGAATGACGAGTACTTGTCTAGCATATTGTCAAGCTCTTTTGGCTTCCCTTCCCCATCAATTGGAGCTCACTTCAGTTCTTTGCCGTCTCACCAACTACTTCTTCGCTCTCTGTCATCTCAGGCTGTGGAGGCTATTTTATCTTATCTGACAACCACTCTGGCCCATAAAGCCACTTGCCGCTCAGCTCCTTGGATGGAACTCTTCTGCTCCTCACGTCACTCGAGTTCTCATTGGTTGGGACATAGTGGCACTTGAGGTTGTCTCTTTCGTTCATTACTCTTGTACCTTTGCATCCAAACTGGGACTATGTACATTTGTAGTTTTCTATTGTCTCAGCTCTAGTTGGCCTGTCTGTGACCTGTGTGTTCAAAGTTGGGGGAGTGTTACTCTGGTACCTTGAGGGGATATCATTCCTTTCATTTAGAGGCATGCTGAAAACCAGTGCTCTCACTTCATCCACATATTCTTAAGGTGAAGGAATTAAATCTAATAGTTGATGATGAAAATACAGAAACAAAGTATGCTATAAATTAATGAAGTCTCGTAAAATTTCATGCAATCTGCCAAAGAAGAAAAGAAAATAGTAAATAGATGTGTTAGTTGCTTATGGGGTGATTAGCAGCATTACAACTATCTTTCGCAATTTTCCAGTTTCTCTGTTGTAATCCATTGCTTTTGGAGGAGACTGGAATGAATGTTACATAAACAAAATAAGGAAAATACAAGAAATGCATAAAGAAACTCCAAATTTTTACTTAAAGTTGTTTAATCCTTGGCTAGGGTTAAAATAAGCTATGAGAAGGGCCGAGATTTATTTCAATATACATATAAAATATATTTATACACAATTTTAAGAAATTAAATTTCATTTATTGCACTACAGTGCCGATTTGAGAGGACATAAGGACAAAGCAATATAACGCTTTGCCTAACTATTACCACAGAGTATGATGCACATAACATTAGTCATCACTATCTGAGTCACTGTCTCCACCGTCTGGTAATTTCATCACCGCAATAGCAGCATTAACCTCAAGTTGAAGCTGATCTTCCTCTTCAATCTGGAACTATTTAGGTGTCATCGACATTCTCAGGCTCTTTCTTTTCAGTTTAAAAAATCTCCAGTTGTACTGCAGCATCACTAGTTGAACATGTAGAGATGTTACGATTATCAGTTGCAGTCTTCTTGGGCATCTTTTTTCTAGGCTTCTCTTTTAACCACTGTTGGCCTGACTCCTTCACAACACTGCTGCATTCCTTTACCTTTTGGACTGTTGATGGAAATTTTACATCAGTGCCTTAACCATATCATCTTTGATTGTGCTTCTCATCCGTGTTTATATGCACTTGATTGCTTGATTGTTGAGGCGACCCTTTCAGGCCAAGCGTTGGTTAGTGGCGAAGAATGGCAAACCTCAGCAATGCGAAGCATTCCAGAAAAAAATGCTGCTAAGTTTAACTCATTGGGGTCCATTATCTGCAAATATTCGAAACGAACTTCAAAATTATTTATTAAAAAAACTACAATGTGAAGATGCTAAATTTCAGCAACACAATGTATGAAAGCAACAGATCGATAAACATAATACAACTTGTTTTGTTCATCATGAATTTTCATGGCTGCAATTGTTTGCAATAAGAACTATTTTTGAAGGCAATAACAAGATGAATCTCAAATTCACAAGCATGTGGTAATAAACTGCACTTTGAAATCTTGTTTTCTTTAGCTATTCTAGATAGGAAATAATCCAACTGTCATAAAGTACAAAGCACGAAATGTTTTTGTATAAAATGCTATGCAAGCATGGTGTTTTGCTTTTGCAAGCATTTACCAGAAAATAGGAATACTGAAAAGCCTTCAAAGCGCCTCTCGATTTCCTTGAAACACACATCCAAAGGACCTTGGGTGAACCAGGAGATTGTTTGGTGTCTTCATACCACAGAACCATGACCTCAGCAACTTTCTCACCATCAGCGTCTCGAGCCAAGATATAGCAACGATGGAGAGAAATACGACGTTTGCCGTACCATTGGCGTTGGTTCTCTCTCGATCTTACACCCAATTCTAGCTTCATCTTGTAATCAATTATCATCAAAAGTTGCCCTGGCTTTAGGTTTTGTAGAGCAAACCGTTAGTACTCTGCTTGGTGTTTAGTTGGAAGGGGGTGAGCAAAATACAGCCAATGTACCTTGATGCACTTCTCCCACTCTGTCTTATACTCATTCTTTTTTCATCATTTAAAAGTTTGTGAATTCCTTTACACTGTCTGGATGTTCCTTTTTGGATTCCCCAAATGCATAGTTCAAGGCAGAGTTCTTTGCAAGTTGATGCCTGGATATTGTAAGATGATTGCACTGACATTCAAAATTTTGTTCTACAAATTAAAATTGATCAGAAAAAAACCTAGTTATACAAAAATAATTCGTTACATTTCATGATTATTCTTATCTTGTTAAACAGTCATGCCAAATTAAAAAAAAAAAATTGGTTGACAAAACTTGTTTTTTTTTTTTTTTGGAGATTTCTTGAACTTTCTTGCAAGTGTACACTAGGATTGCTATAATAAAAAGTTTCCAAAAAACAAAACAAAAAACTTTGCACTTACCTACCAGCCCTAGTGTTGGCCAATGCAATCAGAGGGATTCATTTTTTATTTGACCCTAGCTGCATAATATTATTACACATATACAGTGCATCATATTCTGCCTGGGAATAAAATAAATGAAATAGTTAAAATTCTATTTTATTTTAGTTTTTTTGACAACAGAACATTGCCAGGCAATACAACAAAACCAAAAAGTACAGCAACTTACCCTCACTCAGACACAAATTCCCTAAACTATCAAGCTTATATATACTTAAACTGAAACAAAAATATTTCACATACTTGCTTAGAAAATCCTTTCTTCAAATATTTTTGGTGTGCTTCCATCCTCGTCAATAAAACCTGAAGGCCTTCCCAATTTGTCGACTCTTTAGCAATGTTACTTAACAAGAGATGCAGGTTTCTCAAAATTTATACGTCCATCATCGTAACAAATGTTACACAAGCCAGCTAACATACTGTTCATTCGAAAGTTTTTTGGAAGGTGGGTGTAAATATATGTTTATTTTACTCCATTGGGGAACTCCAGCAAATACTGCTGCACAATGTTCTTAACTGAATTTTGCCAGTACCTCATCCAGGTTTCTTTGTCATCAACAATGACACTATAGCGAGAAGATTTCCGTGAAATCTCATCATGATTTAGAAAATCAAATAAACCATCGACGATCTCCTTGCTTAGAACTTGCCGTGAGTATTTCGGTTTTTCATGTGGTACACCACGTTTTTTAAACAATATGCAGTGGACCCTTCCAGCCACAATAGCACCATTTCCACATTTAAAATACTGTTTCAAAACCCTATAAGGGTAGTCATAGACAACAATTGAAAGCAAACGCCCCTTCTCATCACCATAAATCCTCACGCGCCCCACTGAGCTAGCAGCTTCAATACGTGATTGGCCACTTGAGCTTGAGCCATCTAGTGATACTTTGCTGTCCTTCAGTAGTGTATCACCGATTTTTATTTTCTGTCTGCTTTGATTCTTTCTTCCTAATTTCTTTGTTTTTCTCCTTGTCTATCACTATATCGTTAATAGGGTATCTGCCTCCTACCTCTGTTTGAAACCACAGGGCTTTGAGTTTGAAGAATCTAGGATAGAGGCCATAAACAAACAAAAACAAAGATTAAAAATAGCTCTCTAACTGTTTTGGCTTAACACTCCTGTGCCTTCTCAGTTTGTCCCATGAAAATAAAAAGTTCACATCTCTGTAAATTTCCGTTTTCGTTCACACTACCGTTCGAATCAGTATTTTTCCGAATATCTTTTAATGAAAATACCTTTTCGGCTGAATTATCATTAGAATAATGCTATTTGGAAATTTCTTGTGCGATTAAGAATCACAAGGCTCAAACTTAAAGAAATGGTTTATGACTCAATACGTGTTGTATTTGGAAAGTGCATCGAAAAAAGTGTAAACATAAATTCAACTGAATCAAGCTAAAGATATCAATATATTTTCATTGCAATTTCAATAAAAATTATACTGGAATATTTATTTTCAAAAATCGCACCTTTTTCTCATGTTCTTCAATTCCATTTCAACACCACAAGCTGAACTGTCGAGTTTGTTCGAGTTCTCACCCTGCTCTGGCTGGCGTAGCTTTTGTAACTTTGCCTCCTTCGCAATACTTTCTCTACGAGCTCGACATATTCTGCGTTTTCTCATGTGTTTTGGGTCTGTTTCACAGAAGTTCTTCTGATTTCGAGCTGAGCAAAGGTCTTCTCTCACTTCGCCGTGAAACCATGTGTTGTGCTGCTCGCTCGCACGCTCGAGCAGATTGCCACGGCATGGCGATTGAAGTAACGACTATTTTCAACTATTCACAATATTTAAAATATAGAAATACTATGTACAGGAAAAATGTTTTGACAAAAAGAAATATAAAACTTGTAAAAACAGCGGAAACCAAGACTTTGCAACGTCAATCTAATGTGGTGGCCATTCGAATTTTTTTCGAACAAACGCAAAACTGACCTTAGTTCCAGTTCACCATTATGGATCACGTCCAAACTTTCCAAAATAAAAACAAAGGATTCTGTTCCAAATAAGACAAAAATATCGGTTTTCATCGCATTTTTTGTGTTATTTTTATGATTTTTCTCCTTTTAACCAATCAGCGACTGGGATTTTAATTGATAAGTTACATTAAAATTTTATTGAAAGTTGACACTTTGCCATGGAGTGCTCTCGTTCTTAGGTGAATCGTTACTTAAATCTTACAGAGGCTTCAATGTTAAATTTACTTGACTTGTTTTGTAAATTGATCCTGTGCTTTTTGCATATATAAGGCAAAACATTCCAACGCCCTCCTGGTATAAGAGCCAAAAGTAGCCAGTCTTTTCTGTCTGACGATTAAAGGAATCCTTCCTGGTTCCAGGACATCTAATCCACTTCAATTCCTTGGAGCTTAGATTTACGCTCTTCTTTTGCAAGCAAGTGTACTTACTATGGACTATGGAAACATCACTAAACGCTTTCTCCATAAGTTCTTTGCTGTCTTGTGGAGTGTCAGATGTATTTGTTACAACCGACCTTGATATCATTACCAGAATAGCAAGTAGTAATTACATCACTAAATGGTGCTTCTACACAGACATCTCGGACCGATCATTTTTCGTGACAATATTTTGGTCTCCAAATGCCTGACTTGGAGTGACACCGCAAAAATCCGGTTTCATAGTATATCAGCAGTTTACTTTGCTTGAAGGTCAGCCTTATGACGCAAACAGGATCATAAATTGCTCAAAATCTTTGATGCTGTGTTGGTCTACCTTAAAGAGATGACTGTAATTGCACTTCTAGACGATTAAAATGTTGGAAAACTAGTTTCGCTTGCACTCATATGCAACATGTAGTACTTGAGACGCTGCTACAATTTATCGATAACTAGTCCTGAATATTTTGCGGGCCGCTGCGAGTATAGCTTTTTGTTTAAATCTTTTAATGCTTCAGACTGTTTTAATACTGTTTGCCAAGCTTCTTTCTCACTTTTCTAAGCTTTTTAATTGCTCTTCCTGTTTTTCAATCTTTTTATCTCTTCGTTTTATTTTTTTATTGGCATTTCTTACACTTGCACTGCCCAGTTTTGATATTGCCATTTTTAATTTCTCATTTGTTTCTGGTTTGCTTTCAATTCGACCATTTCGTTCTTCAGTTTCTGAAGCTCATTTTCTTTTTCACATCTTGAAAAAGATAAATCTTTTAGAGCTTCTGTAAGAGTACTGATTCGCTTATCACTTTCTGCAATAGTATTTAATAAACACTCAATTTCATGCGACTGTTGCTGAACAGCTTTGGTCATTGACTTAATTGATTGTACTTGGTTTTCATTTTTCTCATTGGACTCATTTTGCTCTTTTAAATATGCATTTGAAACTGGGATCTTAAATTCGGTTCAAGATAAGCATCTAATTATTTTTCCCTTTTGGTTTTTAGAAAGTTTTTGTTTAGAACTTAAGACTTTGAGCACCACAGTACACACAGATTTTTTATTCGGGAGGACAGCTGCCCTGGTCTCTGACAGGGCAAAGAGCCACTTAGAAAAATCTTCCCAAGTAAAACAACCACTAGTTCTATGCTCATTTAGTTCAACTACAACTTTGTTTGCAATTAAAATACGAAGCAAAAATCAGATATTAGCTCACTATAAGTAGAAGCAGAAAATTTCCACAGTACTTCCCTGCATAGAATATTATCTTTCGGTTGCAAACTGTCTGTAGTGCTTGTAGTCGTTGCCAGTGCCATAGTATTGCTGGAACTGAAAAGTAAATCGAATTCCGCACGTGAATTCTTCGCATAAATACATTCAAACATAGCTCAAATGAAAAACAAAAGAATGAAATTAATTATGGTACTAACCTCTTTTCTTAATCCTTTTGTTTAACCACAAAAACTTTTAAATTAAAAAAAAAACAATGAGATTTAACGACTATATTTAAAACCGCTCTTGCATGGAGTCACACACCAAATGAATCCTCAGTACTTTTACTTTCCAAAAATGTGCCTTTCAGGGTAGTACTGGTGTTGTAAGGACTGCGGAAAAGCAAAAGTTTACCTACACCCTCTAAGATTTTTTAGGCCGTGACAACTGGGATATGAGCAACAGTCGTGATGTGGTCTAACATAAAATTCGTTTTCTTGCTGGCATTTTCATCGATTGATTTAAAAACAACAAATCTTGTGAACGAAAGATTACTCTTTAGAATGATGTATTTTTAGATTTATAAAAATGTAGGGAAGTTGTTGAAAACTTGCTCCAAACATAACCATTTTCGAGCTAGAATCGACAAGCAAATGACTCGCACCCAGGCTCCCTTGACCTCCTTATTCAAAATGATCTGATTTTATTATCAGTCAATACTTCAGAAAAGGAAATAATAGGATCATTTTTAATCACGGCCTGTCATGGTTTTGGAGTGAAGCGTTTCCCCTTGTCTTTACATTGGTTGTTACAATCCACCACGATAATTATTTGATTACCATTAAGCCGCACACTAGGTTGTTTTGGTTGCTGGTTCTTTCATTTACTCCTTTTATTTGATTAGCCCATTCGGCTTGGGCTAATAATTGCTTTGTAATGGCTTGTAATTGCTTTGTATATTTGATTGATGTGGCAGGCACAATATTTTTTCCATTTTGCCTTTTCAAGTTTTACTTCCTCGGTGTCATTCAATGTTCCCTGGTCGGAGGAAATGGCACATTCAGAACAAACTTGCAGTAGTATCTGTGGGTTATCAGTTTCTATGGTTTCATTTAATTTTGTTTCAGGTGTTTTCATACTTTTTTTTCCTTTCGGACAATGCTTCCACTTTTAAAGCTTAAAATGCTTGAAATATGGACGAAACTCCAGTATTAACAGAACATGTTTCTTTCCATAGCTGTGATGCACGAGATGCAGTAAGTTTGGTTTTTGTAGCAATGCTCTTTTGCAATGATTTCTTTGAAGGTCCCCATTAGAATTGTATTTATATTGGAAAAAAGTACTGGCTCATGCTAGTCCAGGTTGTAGCAGAATGGGGCTCTTTGTTTTTGTCTATGTAGCCTTGGTTTACGTGAATACCCCTTAGTATTTCTTTTGCTGCTGTTGAAATATCCTCGGCTGATCTCATGTCATTCTTTTTCTCTAAGTTAACTTTTAAAAGCCCTCTTACGGCTCAAAGTTACTGTTTTCCCTTAGCTCGATGTTTGTTTCTTTAACTTAAATAGCCAAAGGACAACAGATGTATTTTTATAAAAAGGGCCATTATCAGACCAGATATTCATACTTTCTATGTCTGGGGGTACAGCTTTAAAATTTCTAGCACTTTCTTCTCTCCAACTGGCAGAAAACATAACAATTCTGACAATGTTTGGAGTATTAGTCAAGCTACCCGGTCATAAGTTGGCTTTCTGATGACTTACCTGTATAATAAACATTGCTCCATGCAATGATACCCCCCTTTTTCCAAAGAGTCACTCTTTGGCTCATATAATATTTGAAACAGCAGCTCCATCATGTAGTCAACAACGACAACTACTCCGGACTTTAAATTTGGAACATCTACTTGAAAATGTCGTGTTATGCACAGATCGAATAAGATGTGAAATGTACTGTGATAAGTTACTGTTGATTTTATCGAGATCTCAATTAAGTTGTAAAACGTTAATAACTCCGATGTTTCGGAGTAGTCATGACTCCATTATCAAGGTCAAACACAAAAGATAACGCAAATTACAGCATTCAAAGCAATTTTGGCGCGAAGAATTGACATACAAGGGTGCGAAGTTATGAAAATACTTTCGCACGAATGGAGTCTGATTGCATATTGAGATTTGGCTTTATAGCTCTTATAAAAAGCATTTCGTACAATAAACAGTCAAATTTGTTGTTACGTTTCTTAAGCACTTCGAAACGCTCTAGCAGGCCTTGAGGCATTGTCCCGTGCACGTTCTTGTAGTGTATAGCAGTGGCGGAGGAATGTTGTTTATGTCCTTTTACATGATTATGTAAATGTCCGCGAGTGTATCCCATATTGAATACTATAAACAGCACACTGCTGATTTACAATTAAAGGCTTTGTTTCTTTAACATTTAGTTCTCGTTCATTTTTCCGGCTCACAAACACACTCAGGATGGTGGCGCGTACTTTTAGGCTCAGATCTTTAAATTGTTTCTTCACAATTCTTCGACTGCAACCACATGATCTTAATACATTACATAAATGTTCGCCACCATGTTGGAGGATAACCAAAATTCCAAGATGGCCGCTGCTTTACACGCTTCTGTTACTGCTCCTGTATTTTCGGATTACTACGCGTCTTTGGACGATATTTCCAAGGCTCTTTATCGAGAGAAAGTTTTTTTGTGTGGGTTTGAGCCATATAGTATAAAGAAAGTGGATTTTAGTGAGGATTTGGCGCTTATTCCGAAGATCGAGTACCCTGACATTGTAAACTGCTTGGTTTTACAGACATCGTGGGCAACAAACACTCAGATGAAAGCCTTTAAGTCTACTGAAGCTTATAACTTCTTCGTTTCTAGCTGGGTTAATACTCCTCTGATGAAAAAAGTTGGGGAAGAAAAAGTTGTAGTTTACTGCAGAGTAAGTACGAGTACTGAAAGCGTCTTAATTCGCAGCGTGTGTGAGTTTCAAAAATATGCTTTAGATTCAGATTTATCATTTTTTTTCTAGAATAAAAATGAGTTAGATCTGTTGTTTTATGATCTTAGGTAAATCATTCTCAGAGAGCACGTGAAACACCCCTCAAGACCTAGGTTTTAGCGGAAAATGAAGGCACTGTGTTGGTTTCTCATTGTGACTGCATGGCAGGATTGAGTGAAGCTTGCTCACACGTGGGAGCACTCTTGTATGCTGTTGAAGCTGGAACAAAGATGAGAGATACGATAACTTGTACTGGCGAAAAAAGCAAATGGATTATGCCTGCATACGTAAAGTCCATCCCCTATTTAGTGAGATGGACTTTACTTCAGCAAAACTGAAAAAGACTATTCTTCACGAGAAGGCAGTCACACCAAGTGCTTCCAGATAAAACATTCCCAAGGTTACAAGTAGTGTAATTGCACCTTCCAGAGATGAACAAGTATTTTATACAAGTATTTTATCAGCAAAATCCAAACCAGTTATTTTATCTTTGATTAAACCATATAATGAATGTTATATCCCAAAAGTTGATTCAAATGTTCTCAAATGTCTCGGTGAAACACTTTACAATCGTGAATAACAGAAACTTGAAGGAGCTGCAGCAGAAATGTAGCGAAGTGGAGATATCTCTCACAATAGATGAGTGCCAAGCTATTGAAAAGGCCACAAGAGAGCAAGCAAAATCAAAAGTTTGTTTCAGCAGAGAGCTGGCCGCATAACCGCATCACAACTAAAATCAGCCTGTCATACAAGCCCAAGTAAGCCTTCAAAATCATTAATTAAAACTGTCTGTTATCCAGAGGAACACAAAGTTAGTAATGCTGCTACTCGCTGGGGATGTGCGAATGAACGGAAAGCACGTGAAGCATATCAAAAAGAATTATGTAATTTTCATGAACATTTGGTAGTTTCAAACTGTGGGTTAAATGTTAATCCTAAATGGCCCATGCTTGGTGCATCCCCAGATGGATTTGTTTTTTGTGATTGTTGTGGCAAAGGAGTTTGCGAGATAAAATGCCCCTATGCTGTAAGAGACTGTACAGTAAACGAGGCTGCCAAAACAAAGAAGAACTTTTGTTTACTGACAAGTGTTGGATAAGAAACATCCTTATTACTACCAAGTGCAATGTCAGTTATTTGTTTGTGAGGTTGACTATTGTGACTTTGTGCTATTTACGACGAGAAGTGTATATATCGAGAGAGTTCTCCCAGATCATGAATTTTGGAATAATGCTGTACCTAAAGCATTAGCCTTCTTTAGTAATGGTATTCTACCTGAACTTACGGGTAAATTTTACACACGATCAGGCTCTACGGTTCTCCCTAATACATCAGATCATACTGATTCAACTGATGAAGAAGGTCCATGGTGTATATGAAAGCAATACATTGAGGATAGTGAACTGATTGGCTGTGACAATGAACAATGTAGCATTCAATGGTATCATATAAGTTGCCTTAACTTAATTCAAGTACCCGAGGGAAAGTGGATTTGCCCTGCCTGTCAATCCTTACAGCTATAACACATAATTTTTTAAATTTTAACAAAAAAATTAATTTTGAACTTCTAATTACAAAGAATTTTAGTGGCTTTTATTTGAACCACTGATTAATTAATTTACAGTTTTATTTTATTGAATTACATTACTTCTGAACTTGATTTATCTATGAAAATGAAAATAATATTCAATAAATTATTGTATAAAGTATTATTAAAACATAACATTGTAAAATATTTAAATATAATTAATTCAGCCCTTTGGCTGCAATATAATAATTTATTAAACTTGATTTATCTATGAAAATGAAAATACTAATCAAAACTCAAATGTACTATTTACACTGGTAAAGAGCTGATCTTGCTGTACCTTTGTCTCAGTGTCTTAAGTATTTATAAATTGGACTTTTTTTTGTTAAAACATTAAAAGCTATAAAAAATATCAATGTTGCAACTAGTAAATTTATTCAAATGGTGCAATGGAATCTGACAAATTAGTCAAAGCACAGCAAAACTGTAGCTATTTTGTCAATAGGTGACAATGTTTCACCTTCTTTTAACTTTAAATATTCAATTGGCAGAATTGCCTGCATGATAGCATATTTTCTGCGAACAAGGCCAATGACACGTTCGACATGAATTCTGACATTAGCAATTTTGCGAGTGTCTTCAACCTCTTTAGGAGACAACTGCTTCTTTCCCCTTGTGAAAGCAGGTATGTATAGTTTAGCTTGATAGAACCCAACACTTTCAGCAATGTCAAAGCCTCTGTCAGCAAGGACAATATCACCTGGTAATAGCTTTCTCAGAATTCCACAATTTTCAGTAATGTGCTTATCACTTACCCTCCCACCCCAAGCTTTTGATATATAGGACACTGAACCTTGTGTGTTATACCAATGAGAAATTTGATTGTGTTGTGGTGCTTATAGTTAGACCATTTTGAATAAACTTAGATTCTATACTTCTGTTCGCACACTCAAACACCTCTACTATACTCTAGTATTCCCATATAT
>JAOBBB020149798.1:0-21565 GCA_025331005.2 Zoanthus gigantus
TTTTAATTTATCTTTGTTATTATAATGTACAATCCAAGGTGGAATAAACTATTGTTGTTGTTGTTGTTGTTGTTGTTGTTGTTAAATACAGTCATTTTTTTAGGAATCAAAGTTTCTAGCAACGGTACATTTATGGAAAAGATAAGAGTTTGACATTAAAACTATGTTTTAATGATATATGATTAGTGAAGGAGATTTCAGTGAACTTAGTCCAATACATTACAATAATTTTGTTTTTCACTTTTTCTCTTCTAACCGTTTATCATATATGGTTAAATATTATTATATTGATTAGCAAATGCAAAAGCCGAAGCTTTGTAGCACTCATGTTGAATGAAGAGATCCTCCCTTTTTTGACTAACACGTCGGGGATTCCAAAAATAACTTGCTTTATTACTATAACTCAAATAAAGCTCAAAAATTCACTTATTGTTATTATTATAATCACTTTTGTGGCTATTACGTCGATGGACGGTAGCCAATTTATCGTCGGGAGCTTGTATAAATGTGAGGGATGTGAGTCCGTAACCAATCAATCCGTAGTTTAACTTGCCACTGAACGGATATGATGTGTGAATCTGTTTAATTTTCAGTTAGGAAGGATCAATAACTAGAGTTTTCGGTCGGGTTTTTTATCCATTGCACGCTAGTCACACCGTACGTACTGACGACTCCCGTAAATAGGACGAAACAGCCTGTCTGCGATTACTAGCTTTTTCCGAGTTCCTATTCATATTGGTTCACCGACAAGTTTGATTTTCATGTTGTACAACAGTCACTCATACATATAGTCATAGAGGCACTAATATAGAGGCAAGGGCAAGTTTTTGATTTGCTTTAAAAAAGGTTGCTCAGAAAGATGAGTGGAGCAATTTATCACAACAACAGAAACTAGATTGTAGTGTAATATATTCTCTAGGAAGGAAATATTGCGCCCGTGTTGGACTCGAAGGCGTAATGTTTGATTAAAATTGCGCCTGTTGGTCAAACTGTAAGTGTAAATTTATCGAGAAAAATATTTAAATACGTTTTTCTATTAATATCTTTTACGGTCTGTAAAATCTTTATAAATTTAAAGAAAAAAGACGGGATTAATTAAAAGAAAGATTTTATTTAAAGAGCAAAAAAGAAAAATAAATATTGAGTGCGCATAGCTATATAGCGAGAATCGAACTCTCAACCGTAAAGTTTGATGTTACGCAGACAGTCCAAGCTATCTTTGTTGGTTAGAATAGAACAGTTTTAATGCTGATCACAAGACTTTGTATTGGAAAAGACGAAGTTTTTTTTAAATCTTAAAAGTTTTTCTACAATTTGTACAAAGTGTACAAATTTGTTCTCATGCAGTGCATTTCTAACTATTTGGAGACTTCCAAAAAAGGTTTTTCTAATCGAATGGGGTAATCATGATCAAACCAATCTATGATTACTTCTAGTAATATATCGTATTTATATAGCGCTTCCTTTGGTGAAAAACTTGATCAAATGCGCTCGAATAAATAAGATAATAATATTACTAAAACTTATAAGAATGTTTACAATAATATTGTGATTTTGTGTTTGAGTTCTCTGATTTAATCAAGCAGTTGCCATATCTGCTTTTATAGCGCCTTTTATTAACAATTTGATGTTCGAAAATTATTTCTGCGATTTATCTTTCAAATAATGGTCGATTAAGAAGAATACGAGAATATATGAGAAGATATAATTCATCTGAGCCCGGTTCCTCGAAACTCCGATTTACTTAATCCTGAATTAAGACAAAATTCAAAGAGTAATTCTTTCATAAGTAAAGCTTTGTGATGCTTACAAAATACTGTTTAATTTTAAATTTACTAGTAAAAAAACATGTCATCTCCAAAATTCCAGCCCAAAGCAAGATGTAGAAAGTAGGAAACAGGAACATGGATTAATATATATTAATTCTGGGTTAGCACTAATGTGGTTTTGAGGAACTGGGCCCTGGTAAACAAAGCAGCAGTGCAAATATTTTCTGGAACTGAACAGGTTAGAATAAGAGCTTCTTTAAAATACATGCTATGATGAAAAAATGAAGAAGAGAGATCAGTCAATCTGGTCTTATATCGGCGGGAATTAAACAAAAAAAAAAAAGAAGCTAGTTTTATGATAAACCGCAGCATTGCCAAAAAACCTTTGGTCAGGGCGGAGATTTTTAAAAAATGATATGGTATTAACTTTGTGTTTCCGTGTTTGGCACAGGGACAATCCTGCTTACAGACTGGAAGGTAACAATTGACCCCGGGAAGATTTTGCAAATAAAAAAAAAAGATTGATTACATGCATGCCAGTGTTCGATAATATATAGCAAATGTTCGTCCGTGTTTCCAATGATTTTCATGATCCATGAAGCTAGAACTTTGAATAATGTTCAAGCTCTCCTTTCACTGATTAAAATTTAAGCCTCGGTTCTAGAACTATCTGATGTATTATAAATGATGAGACAATTAACACTTAGTTTGCTTTCGAAAGTCGAGAAGAATATTGATAGAATGCAATGCCAGAATCTTCGCAGCTCGGAGAATATTCTTTAAGCCACTAAGAAAAATCGTTGTATGCTATATTCAAATGAAGTGATCCAAGACTTTAGTTGATAAATGAATTAATTAATTTGATTAAAAGTAATTAGTTGAAATTAACTTTCTGAATATTTTTTTTTCAAACTACGTTTTCATGCACAAAACGTCGAGCCCACTTTCACACTTCAAGGAACCTGTGAGTCTGAAAAAGGCTTACGTTTTGAAGAATTTAGGCATTTGGTTCACACTAAATAAAAACGTTTTTGAAACTGGAAAAAATTAAAAAAGACATACACATGTTTTATTCTGGATCGGTGGAACTGTTCGAAAATGGAAAACCCGAGTACTACATTTTACATTCTGTATTTTTATTGTGAACGTTTGAAAAAGGGCAAAAATCAATAGTTTGGACATGGACTCGTTTTTGGTTACACAGCAAACGAATGAAGTGGTGTTTATTCAGGGCCCCTCATAAAACCAGCTTATTTGACCGAATAACTAAAATTACAGCTGGCAGATTTTAGAAACACTGAAGAGATACCAACGGTATATATCTGATGATAAATTTACAGATTAATTAAATTGTTAGTATTGTTTATGGTTTTTATATACCAAATATGTTATCTGAAGCAGATTATCTGAAGTTCTCGTAAGTCTTGATACACTAATTTTGTATAAGTGTGTTCTTGTAACTTCTTTAATCCACCCAAACAATCTGCCAGAATAAATTTGAAACATTTGCTGTCGCATCTTAAAAAAAAGTGCTTGCTAAATGATTTCGATGATGAGCAATAAAATTTGAAAACTTCCAAGTAGGCCAGTCTTCAAAGGGCCAAAATGCTTTTTAGTTCCTGCCTTATTTGGCATCAGGACTACAACTGCTCTTAATCTAAAGCATTCAAAATCCAATAGTGCTAAAACTTCCCGTTTCACATAACTGAGATGCACCAAAGATAAAGTTCAGGAATATTTCTTGCCATATACTTGCTATTGTCTATAGACAAAAAACATCTCTGGTACGAGTCACTTTATGAATAACCCTATTGTAGATCATGCATCTCTGATGTCTCTCTTCGTGTTGCTTGAGTATCATATAGAATTAAGAGAAAGAGGTCTACAAAGACAGAAACCCTTTTGAAAGCTTAAAAATTTATTTTTTTCTATTTCTTGTGAATTTTTACCTGTGCTATAACCAAATGACGTTTTTAAAGAGGAACAGTATCGAAGTTTGCATCTTCAACTTACTTAAAACAACAATAACTGAAATTTCGCACAATATTGTGTTTAAGGTCTAAATACCATATACTGGTCCAATATATTGAAATTTTAAAGAAATTAACAACAACAGTTAAGTGTATTTTTATTTTTCAATGATTCTCGCAACTTTTTAGAGGCCTCAGAAGATCAAATGTGGAATAAATCTAATTTTTGGTCAACTCCGTAAGAAGCATATCGAGTCTGACTTTCAGTTTTGAGCTAGACCTTTATTTTTCTTCACACACGCTTACCTACGGGTGTCTAGGTTTGGGCATCGTAAGTGTCTAATGAGTTTAGATCCATTTGTCTACAAACTTATTAAGAAGTTCACCATGCATTGAAACAACGAATATATTATATATTTGATCCAACGGTTTACTTATTTGATTATTTAGACTTCTTAGATTGTCGCCTACCATAATGATACAAATAAAGTTAAATAAGTTTTAAAGTGTCCTACAGTTTAAAAAGAAAAAAAAAACAAACTGCTTTGGAGCATTGATAGAGAGATGGCGAATATTGTTTTTGGGTGGTACTAAATAACAATGATATCCAAGCAATTTTCAAAAATGTTTACAGTGGCGATTGAAAACAATAAAATTATGATATCATGTAAATTGTATATAGTCAATGTGGGATGAGATACCACCTTCTGAAAACGCAAAGTTTGTTTAGTATTATTTTCTAAACAATATCTCCCTTTCTGATTGGCCTTAACCGTGTTTCCAGACTCTGGAATATTAAAGTTACACAATAACCGATCGTTTTAAAATATTGGACTATGCTTCCGGTTATTTTCAGTTAAAGTTAAGGAGGGCTTCTACATAGAACGGTTGAAACCCGAGTTAAACAAACAAGTCGAGCATGTCAGCTTAACTTTGTTATCTTAATTTTTAGTTTCTCCTTTCAACTTGTCGTCTTATTAGCTACCTTGTTGTTTTTATGTTTATATCTTTCAACTTGTTATTATCATCTTATTGGTTAGTTTAAATTTTGTTTGTTAGTAACTGAACTCTTTTAAAAATAGTATCAGTACATATATGTTAAGTAACATCGAAACTTGTCTCATTGCATTAAAAGAGTCGTTTTATTTTTAAAAATTATCACTTCATTTGTGCTATTGAGACCTTTTGGAAATTAAGTTTGAGTTTTGACATGATTATTGATGATTTATTACTAAACAAACAATCGATTAAACCTTTTGAGAGCCGTTACCAAAGCTTAGTTTTAAGACTAAATGCTATGACCTGAAGATTTGATGACGCGGTTTTTAATAAAATTTCGCCGCAAATACGTACCCGATGCAAAGAAATTATATTTCAGTTGATTTAGAAACTAATCAATGCTTTCAATGACTACCATAATATAATAGTTACTGATCTTTTTTAGGTATAAAGAATCACGCAATTGGTTTGCTTCCAAAATTTGTAAAAATTTGAGGGAGAAACTTTCAATGTAAACTGTGTTCGAGACAAAAATTGTATATCTTGCTATGTCGAGTTCCTTCAGGGGCTGAATTTAGTTATATGATTGTTTCAGCTCTAAAATGCTTTATCCAGTGAGAAGTAATACATATACTTTATTAATAATAATGGTGTACGTGCATGACATAGTGCAAGTCGCTTTATTTCATAAGGATAAGCTAACTCAAGAATTAGCTCAGGCAATCCATACCGGAACAAGACACTTAGTTACTAAAGACAAAAGCTTATTAGCATATATTTTCCAAATAAGTTAAACTCATTTTGCAATAAAACTTACATATAGCTATCTTTTGTTTACAAAGAGACGTTAAGGAGTTAATTTTGGTCCGTTAGACGACTTAACGAGGTAGTTTAGAATATTTGGCACAGACCTGGGTGCGTCTCAGACTTAAACACTTCTCCCTAAAAGGTAAAATTAACACTTCGATTGTTCAAAGAGTCAGGCGACCGAGTGAAATGTGGTCAAGTTATTTTTGTGACTTAGTCAGGCAAGCAGTCAAACTGATTTAGAAGCTGTGGTTAAAGCGCATGCACGCTTTCATATGATGCCCAGTCGTCTTCCGACGACATGATAATATCTGTAATTGTTAAACATCGTCAAAGTATTTTTGTGACTTTGTCAAGCAGTTAAAATTTAGCTGCAGTGGCTAAAAGCGAATTTTTTCATATGACATAGTCGTCCTCTGCCCTTGTTATCAGTATAACTACAAAAGAAACGACCACGTTGTTAAGGTAAGGCAGTCTGTGAAGTCGAAGTCATTTGCTCCGGTTGTTTTCTAAATTCAGTTATTTAATGATTCCATAAAATGCATCCTTCAAGTATTGCAAAAAAAAAAAGGAATGCCTTGGCTCCCAAAACAGTTAAAAAAATACCAATTTAGCAGTTAATCACATAGCCTGCGTCGCAGCCAGTCTAAACCTCCGTTTAAAACTGACACGTCCGCCGCCTGCACCGCTGGCTATTTTAAAATCACAAAGACTGTAAAATTTACTGCTTTTAATATTACTGATACAGCATGTTTTAACAATAAATTAATTGCGATTTGTGTGAGTTATAACGGTTGTTATATTACCAGCGACTCTTGGATATGATTATACGAAGCTTAGGTAATTATGAAAAACAGGCTTTATACAGCTGCACAACCAGCTCTCGCAGATGCCGCGCCCTTCGTATCGTACTTGTTGATAACCGTATTAAAAATTCAGTGACAGTTTTACAAATAGCTTTTTCTACACTGTAGTGAAAAGAATTTTTAAACTGACTTTCCGGACTTGAGTCCTTCTTCGAAGTGAATGCGTTAGAGAATGCATCACAATATAACCGCCTATATTATCACCTCTGGATTTCTATCTCACGCATTCACTCCGACGAAGGATTGCAGTCCGAAACGTCACTTTAAAAATTCTTTTCACAACGGAGTAGAACTTAACTATTTGTAAAATTGTTTCTGTAGAAACACCGACGCAGCATTCCATTTATACAAATTCAGTGACTGAGTAATCTGTTTGGCATTATATATCATACTAGATGGACCCATTGTCGAATCGTTCGCTCCCAACTGCTGTTGCTTCATAGCTAATTTGATTAGAGAACTGCAACGCGATTTTATCGTAAGTTTAGTACAAATTTAGTGGCAATTATACGTTGAGATAGATGAACCCACTAAAATGGTTTTCAAGTTCGTGGCGCAGTTGTTATCGAGTAAGCTACAAAATGATTTGTCACGGTAATGTAGTTCATTTATGTCATTGAGAAAAAGAGACTTAATAGCTAAATAAATTGTTGAGAGTGCCGCACTTATGTTTTAAAGGTGACTGGTTCAAAGTCGGGTGAATTAACCTTTGTTTTAGGGGTCGTGTTATCAAATTGTCAACATAAAAACAAAGCTCGTTTCAAAAAGTAATAAAAAGTTATAGTATTTTATAAATTATAAACAGTTTTTCAATGTATTTTGATAAAATTGAACTGATGACACGTAATTTAATAGGTATGGATTTGGCCACAAACTGACTTCAAAAGCTATTCCTACTTGTTTTTTTTTCTCGTTATGTGCGTGGTTCTGGCCTTTTATTCAATTCTTTGTTAAGTATTATCTTAAATATTTACGTTACCTAGTTTTTGTATCGTTTTTAAATTGTTTTTATACAAAAAGTGACAACGAAGAGTCTTGAAATTACATTGAAAGTAGTAAAGCTTTCTTTTATCTTCCGACTCAGTCAGTTTTGTTTTTCACCTTGATGGAACTTATCAGTAGTGATTATTTATTAATCCTTTACATCAATATTTTTTATGAAATACTAACCTAATTGCAATTTTAAACTAGGAATTAAAATTTGTGTCAATAAAACGATTGTATTTTTGCTTGTTACAACAATTTATTGCTAATAACTACTCACAAAACACTAATTATGAAATACTAAATAGGCTACAACAAATTTGAACTTGATTGACACATTTGTTTCAAGAAGTGTTACTGATAGTAAATATCTGTTAATTGACAAAATTTGTAAGGACCACCGGACTTGGGTAAATCTACTATACCAATGGAAGGGAAGTTCCGATGTTTTCTGTCGGCAGATAATAACTAAAGTAAAACTAATTGTAAAATTATAAAGTTCAGGTATTCTTTTACTGAAATTCATTGTATGTTCTGTTTCCGCGGAAAATTTAAAGTTTATGCTTGTGTAAATTTTAATTCGTATAGGTAATCATAGGATTTCGAGTTCAATTTTGAATTAATTTGCAAGAGTGAGTTGGAAAACTAACAAGTGCAAATTAATTTCAAATTGAACGAAAAAAAAAACGCATGATTACTTATTAATAATATAAACATGAAAAATTCGCGGGAAGGAATTTTTTTGCATTCGAAAACACATTTTTTTCAAAGTTTCCGCACAAATTTTCCGCACAAATTTTTGTCATCGCTTTACTTGATATTATTGGCTTAAAAGAGATCCCATTGTCTTTCAGCTAATCATAATCCAGAATTACCATGTGTATTAATTTGCAATAGTGTTACACTTTTTGCATCGGTGTTACACTTGAACTGCTCTGCTCTCAGTCAATCAGAATCAAGTAATGCTATTAAAAACAAACTTAATATTAAAGAACAGTAAGATTCAAATCACCTGAAAAATAAGAAAAAAATAGGAAAAATTTGAGGCTGAAATGTTAAGAACAAAATCCCTTAAAATGGTGAAAGGCAGCAAGCAATCATACCCCCTTAATAAAAAAAAAACTCAAAATAAAATAAAAATAAAATAAATAAAAATAAAAATAAAAATAAAATAAACTCCATTTATTGCAAATACTCTGCTGTATAAGATACATGTTTGTATGCCCTTCAAAATTTGTATTCGGTCGCTGCATGTTAAGATTTTTAGAAATATTCGGTCGTTTCGGCTGGGCCGTTCAATGCGACTCTTGTTTATTTGTTATAGATATAGTTGTTTTAGTCGTAGATCATTAGATGGTTCTAGTCATTTTCCTCTGCGTAGCAGGTATTTCATGAATCTAAACCGCTTAAAATGCATTCTAAACTGAAATGTTCTAATTTTGAAATACTAACTGAACATGCATTTTAGAAGACACTAGATCCTAAACAATATTTAGAGGGTTGGCTACCGCCCATTTTAGAGTAAAACAAACAAAAAAAAACATCTAGTTTAAACATTATATTTTGAGTAAAATTTATAAAAGAATTTTCAGATAAAAAGTAAGGGTTTTGAAAAAGGCAAGAATTTTTGTAACTAATGCTACGTGTAGTTCACCAGAATTTTGGGTGGAGGTGTGCCACTGGAACCTCACAAAACTGACTCTGTTCTAGACTAGAAATGGCTTGATTTTGATACTCTGTTCTAAACTAAACCAATCAGCTCTCATCCGGGAAGAATTGTTGTACCCTATACACTTTGTAGAAATTGCAAACTTTTATACCCTGTTCTTGAAGAAAATTTCTGTGATTTATAGACCCTGTTCTATATTGGACGGTATTTCAGATATTTCTGTATAAAATTGACAGCTGCAAATGTTAAAAATTAGTTTAAAAAATGCAGCTGGTAACAGATGCTTGCCCCATAAAATCAATAATTGATGAAAAAAATTGATAGAGCGGAGAAAAATGATAAATTGTCTTTCATCATGGACGGTGAAGTTTTCTAAGACAACAACTGTGACTGGTGAAAAAACAAAAAAAACGTGGAATAAATCAATAATTTAACCAAGAGATTACTTGATCTATGAAGTAAATTGTTATGTAAATAAAAGTTTGATGTAAATTATTGTAATGGAAAAAACTGTCGACTGTCAAATTCCATTTAATAACACGGAGGTCGTAATGTTAATAGGCAGGTTTAAATGGTATATGATTTAGTTAGAATGGCAAAGGTAGAGTTATGGTCTTGGAAATTTATATCATAAAACACAAAAATTGGACGTGCTTTCATACTAGTGCTATTTCATCCCATTCTTCCCCATCCAAAAACAATAATTTTTTCCTTCTGTTCATGAAAGCAAAAGTAAAAGTTATTTATATGCTTTATCTTCGTGATCTATTTCTGCTCAATGTTGTTTAACAACCTTGAACTGTCTGATATGAATGTAATTTGCTGACTAACATTCAACCGCAATGCTTCAGCATGCATTAAAAGACCGTTAATAGTTTTTAAAGGACCCTCCACTATTGCCTACTGCTGTGTTTTGCGTATTGCTTTTATTTTAAAAAAAGGCAATTCGAGTACTTTTTTTTAAGAAAAAGCTATTTTAATATATCAGTTTTACTTGAGTTTTGATATTACTGTCAAAAAATTGTAATAGTTAATGGTTCAAACTGAGTATTCACTGTTTCTGCATTAAAATAGACCAACATCACCTGAAATACAAATGTAATCTGCGTGATGATCAAAAGTCACTAATTAAGCTTTTCTACCGCAAAAGATTTTACATCATTTAAAAAGTATTAAAATTCTTGAAACTTCACAAAGCGGACATGGAAAATTATTGCCATTTTCCGAAACATTACAATCGGAGACGGCCATTTATAAATGAAATATCGGACTATCTGATTCTTTGTTGGTGCCTTCTACGTAAAGCTTGATCAGACTTGACCTTTATAAAGCATAGTTAGTTTCCGGTATTTAAAGTTACTTCCGAACTTTCTACACTTTCAGAACTTATAAGCTGATATTTTTAGTGACTTCTTTCTTTTCCACTGTGCTTCTCAAATAATGTTAAAGTAGTAATTTAAGGGAAATTTTGCTTTTGTTCTGTGAATTAACTCCAATCTTAATGATGCTGTTGAAAACTTTATAAATTTTTGAGTTTAACGCTTCTCCAGTTTCAACAAAATGTATGTTTTGTTCCCATACGTGGTTTTAGGATTCCCGAATATTGCTATAAATACAACGAAATGTATTTTCAGCTTCCTTATCGTACGTGGTTTTAATCAACTGACCACGTTGATATAGGATCCATTATTGCTATAAATACTATGTCAATTCTTTTATGAAATGAAGAGTGGAGTATGTTACCTGTATTAAACTTACCAAGGACAATCTTTATTCAATATACTCTGTGCGTGAATATAATGGTTGTTTCCGAAATGCTTCCGGCTGTGAAGATTATATCACGTAATTTTCTGCGAAAACGTTTTAGGAATATATAGACATAATGAAATTATACATCTTAAAGGCAAACAATGCGATTGTAGTTTGTTAAAACGAAAGTATATCACACTTCTATCGGCTCTAGTTTTCAGTACAAGAATAGATACTCAAAAGTCACCCTTCATGCACATCTGATAAAAATCACGCTATTTTATCTACTTACTGTCTTTTGCCATGATTATAACGGTGCTAAGTACAAGCTAAAAATAAAAGTCTGAGAACGGCTCAAAACGGAGCCATTCCATCTTTATACTTAACGTAAATAGATGGTTAAATTGCTTAAGAGATTTCAATAGTAATGCTCTTAATCATGTTTGACTTTTGAGAGACAAATTCGTAGCCAGGGGAACATAACAAAAGAATATCGGATCAACCAATTTTAAAGAGACCAATGGTCAATTTGTTGTAAAGATGCGTGTGATTGGTGTAAATTATTCGGAACAGGTAACATAACAATAAGAGAAACTATTCCTTCTAAACTTCTTGCCTATTGGAAAAGGAAGATTAAAAATCTTTTAATCAGTGTTTCTGCAAGTCCAAAAATTTGTGGTACAAACATGATAAAAATTTGTTTGTTTGTTGATGATTTCAAGAAATTTTTTACCTTGCGTTCTCGACGTTTCCGCAAAAGTTCAAGGTTGGGCACATTCCATTTCTTGAGACAGTGTACAGTCAATTATCATTACTAAGAAACTGCTTGTGTAAATAAGGTAGTGTAGGAAGAAGGAGAAATTTTCAAATGTTTTAATTGTGTTAGGTTTTATCAACTAGTGGCGTGACCAAAGTGTTATCCAGTACGAAACAACCCAACGCGCGTACATAATCGTAGTTATTAATAAACTGAATCTTTCCATTTTTTTCGAGGGTGAATCTTCTCTACTCGGCATTCAGCTACTAAAAAGTTAAAAAATGTAGCAAAACTCATTTAACGTCATTATTAGCTGTAGTGCACAACAATGAATCTGCATTAAAATTGACAAACAACTTTGACTTGAAATTGAGAAACTAATACTTGAAAAAAAGAACAACATATTCACTCTTAGTACTTGGAATATGACGAAAGCAATTTTTTGAATAAAAGTAATCTAAAGTGTTCTAAATATCTTGAAAAACGCTCGAGCATAATGGCTTCTCTATGCTTTCTTGTATGTGTTAAGAAGAAAGAAAAGTAAAAAAGATAAAGTGTAATTATGGACCAAAGCTTTAACTGGGCGTCGCCTGCAATTTGTCAAAGGGAGTCAGTCGTAACACAAGTTCCGTTTTTGTCAAGTTAGCTGCCCTAGTGCTTTTTTTTTCTTCCATAGTTCGGAAATATTAAACAAAAAGGAAATTTGCATGGGGGCTAAGTTTTTTTTTTTTTATCAAAATGTTATTTTAGTTTAAAATGGGCAAGACTTACAGCACTTTCAGATTACTTTCAGAACAACAGTTTGATCATATAACTTTCACGAGATGTACAAGCCGGCATTAACTCAAATCACTTAATCAATTTGACACTAGCAAGACGCAAAATTCAGGAATGTAAACATTTCCTTTTTTCATTTATTCAACTGCGTGATACGCATCTTGTTCGTTAAAGAACTGGGAGAACTACAAAAAGCAAGTTAACGATTTTCATTTTTACGCGTAGAAAGAATCTATTGTCTTGCCACTAGATAGGCATGCTATGGTCAAAATTTTCTTGAATAGATTGCTTATGAGTTATGTCTTTGTTTAAGGCCGTTGCATGATGTCATTAACTAATAAACTTATTTCTAACTGGTGTTTTTTCTTTTTTGTAGGGGAGGGGCTGCGGTCAAAGCCGAAATTAATTGAAGCGGTTCTCAAGATAACTAGTTCACCAGGGGGCATTTAACAGCCTTAGGGAACATTTCTTCGACACGAGCAGCAAAGTACGCACAGTATGATGAGTAGGGACAAGTGCTCTTTTATAAATTGTCACTTCTCGGTGTTTTCATTCCAAGAGCTCAGCTGTTGCATGCACACTGCAGATTTCGGTACTCTCCTATTGTTTGTCTCAAAGATCAGAAGACTTTGAACTTTCCAGACTGATTCAAAACAGATCTTACGACTTTGTTTACCTAGCTTTATTGTCTTTGAAATTCTTTAATCCACAAGAGATTTTGATATAAACTTAAAAAACTCCATCGTCAAAAGACACCGCTCTAGACTGCAAGAAACTTCGGTGCGTGCTTAGCGTCGCTCTACGACTATTGGATACAAAGTGAATTGAGCATTCATAAACTAAAGCGGTGACAGCTTAACTAACTGCATTTAGCATCAATTAGCTTCACTTGTCATCGTTCATTAACAAATTATCAGCTATGAAAAGCCGCGAAGAAAGAAAATGTGGACGGAAGTTCGGACAATCCAGCTACACAGTAGCTAAAATGCTTCGGCTGCTTCTGCTTTTCCTTGCAGTAAAAGAGGCATCTTCTTGTGGCCCGGGAACGTTCAGACCTGGACCAAAACATTCTCGATATGCCATGCGGTTGTACGAAAAATATCCTGACAAAAAAGAAACTTCCAGTGCTGCCAGTGGAAGATCATTTGGTCGTGTTTATAGGGAAAGTCCGGCGTACAAATCTTTGGTAGGAAACTACAATCCGGACATCATTTTCAAAGGCAACAAAAACCAAGACGATCGCAGAATGACAAAGGTGAGGCGATGATTTGCATTTTTCATAGAACAATAGAGAAATCGTTGTATTTTGTTGAGATAGGATATACAGCCAATAATATGGTACAATTCTGTAGATTAAGCTACATGCTGCTAGCTTTCTTCTTGTTTTCTGCTCTTATAAGTTTATTTATAAGCTCATTTGGATAAAACGTTTTTTCTTTAACCTTAGTAAGTAAACATTGATTTGATAAGACTTTCAAAGGAATTCAATGTGAACATATCGTTGTGAAAGTTCTCGTCCTTTTTTGAGTGAACGGACTTTTAACAAGTACCAAAACTATTTTATTGTATTTTTCTCTAAGGAAAGCAGAACAAAGTATTTGGTATTCAAAAGTCGTTTGTTTTTAGAAACTATATTTATGGATGTTTGTTTTAAAAAATGTCTAAGCTAACTGGTATTTGTTTTAATAATGGCTTTTTGAATAGAATGTTTTAAAAACCAATGTTATGGGGTTGATTTTCAGCGCTGCAGTGAAAAACTTAAAAGATTGGCAGACAAAGTGAAGCAGGAATGGTCAGAACAAAAAATCCAACTTCGAGTAATCGAAGCGTTTTCAGATGGAAGAAATGGAAAACATGCAAAACATTCACTCCATTATGAAGGGCGCGCAGTAGATATTACCACTTCTGATGAAGATAGAAAGAAGTATGGACGTTTGGGAAGATTGGCCCATGAAGCTGGCTTTGACTGGGTTTATTACGGATGGGAAAGTCACATTCACGCCTCCGTGAAAACAGGTATAAAGATTTGGACAACAAAGCTACTTTTGTAAGAGTTTGTTAATGGTACCGTTTCCAAACTGGTTTGTTTTTATTACTTTATAAACTTATAAGGCAGATTTATATAGTAAGCCAATTTCAGCTATTACCTACAATTTTAAGCGACACGGTACACAATAAAAATTTCTGCACAATATCGTACATGTAAAAAAACGCCTAAATATTTTTTGTACTGAATACCTAAATATCGATATGTACTTTGTTTAAATACATAAATGCCGAGCCTTGAATACGATTAAGTGTCCATTATTTGCACGGCGATAATGGAAATTGAAGCGTGTAATATCCTGTTGACTGTTAGTGTTATTCTCTGATGTCAGATTCCTTATTAAATCTTCCAGCTGTATAGTCCAGTTGCTCTATTGAATGCAAAACGCTTATATATAGTTTTGCTTGACACTGGAAAATAGGATGATTACCAACTAAAGTTATCTTATGAGTTATCTAAAATCAATGATACGGACAGTTGTTAAGTCCAAACCATAAAATAAGGAGGCGTGATTGCTCGCTCTACAGATAACACATAAAAATATTAAAAAATGTTTCTAATTACTCTTATGCTTTCAATGTCGTTTTCTTGGTTTTGAACGATTCTCACAAAACTTTTAGCAAATGAGCTATTAGTGCTTTACTAAAAGAAACAAAATGATGTTTTTCCTGTCGCCGTGACAACAGAAGCACCAGTTGCAAATTCCTTGTGATCTAGTTTTGTGTGTTTCATGCGGTCTCTTTAATGGTCCTGCATTCGTCTTGACAAATGTAAAACATTTATCTTTCCCAGACGTGCACCCTGCGGGATTCTTGTTGACCTTATAACGAATTTTTTCACAACCCCCTACAAGCATATCATGTCTAAGAAGTAAGATTTATTTTGATTTTTTTTTTTTACAGATTCTGCGGGCGAGAATGAGGGTATGGGATGTTTTCCTGGACAGGCTTCTGTTCTGCTTGAAAACGGCAAAAGAGTAGCCATGGCGGAGTTAAGGGCAGGAGATAGAGTGCAAAGCGTTGATAAACAAGGAAATATAGTTTTCAGTCCTATAATGCTATTTCTAGACTACAGACCTAAGGTAACTTTGGACTTTGTGTTGATTGAAACAGAGGAGCCGCAAAGGAAACTGGTAATTACCGGAACGCACTTAATCTATCAATTGAACAAACAGACGCGGCGGGAGAGTGTCGTTTTTGCTCAAGACTTACAGGTAGGAGATTATGTTTATATCACCAACAGCACGAACAGTAAAAGGCTCACAGCTTGTCGCGTCACTAGAGTCACACGAAAAACAAACATTGGTGTTTATGCACCTTTGACTGAGCAAGGAAATGTCTTTGTAGATGGAATCCTATGCTCTTGTTATGCAATCGTTGATCACGAGTTGGCGCATTGGAGTTTTTTTCCTATTCGCTTTATGGTAAATTCGCTACCAAGCCTAATGAAATGGGTAGATAACACCACGGAAGGCATACACTGGTACGCTAAGTTCCTACAAAAAATTTACCCTATCTGGTTGTACGGGAAGTTGTTTTAATAGATATATTCAAAACCGGTCAAGGTCAAGCTGTAGATCAGAAACAACCTGCATTATGATATCAACATGGCGTGACTTGGTCCTTGCAATGAATCACAAGCAATTTTATAGATTGACAGAGAGACAATTCTTTCTAGGTTGTCTCATGCTCCACTTAACAAGAATGCATCCAAGAATTCTGTCAGTGGCGTCGTTTTCACGCTCTGCATAGCATCAAAATTTTGGTGTTCAGTTGCTTCAAGACATCGTGACAAACAGCTTGCCTTCAAATGCAGGAACATTTTGAGGCCGAACAATCTTTTTGTGTAATGTTCAAGTCAGCTTCAATATCGCAAGGTATCAATCAAACCAAATGATTAGAGTTGACTTGAGAACAATGCTCGTTAAACAAATTACTGGTATCATGCTGAGGGCACTTACATGTTAATTAACATAAGTGACTCATTAGAGGAAGCAAACAACAGGTGGTGAAGGGTAAGCATGCTTGTAATGTTATTGCAAGAATATCACAGAAATCTGTTTGAATGCGAAGTCGTCAAACTACAATTGAAGTCAACTACAAAGAGGATTTTTGAAGGATAACGAATTTAAAATAAATAAAAAGGTGACCTGCTCATTTTAAAAACTGAAAAAACCACTGCAGTTTACACAACCACAGAAGCTGGTAGAGTGTAAATCTTTATGTGTTTCAGTGCCAGTGCACGAGTTGACGAAAAACTATATAAACTATGTATATTTAGAACGTAAAAGAGTGCACAGAGAAAATGTTCCGGGATTCGTTAACATTTCTGTGAATAGGTATAAAAAAAACAGAGCACCTCTTTCTCAAACAAAAAATATCTTTTTTAACTTTAAGACACTCATTATAAAATGTTTAGATTATGAAAAGAAAACGAATGAAGAACTGCTATTTCATGAATAACGTATAACCAAACATTCGTGTATTTTGCAAGTGAAATGCGTGTGTTTTACTTAAAAGAGATCACTGTAAAAACAAACATGTTTTGGGAGCACACCTTGATGTCAAGGTGTGTTTCTTCAACATACCTTTTACCGCCTTTCCATCAGCCGTTGTATCAATGATAAGATTACGTGTAAAAACCCTTTAGTAAAATCATATCACGATTAGTTAAAACATTTTTAGCAAAGAACAAACGTTGATAGAAGTCAACAACAAAAAATAGATAATTTAGCAGTCCACATCGTTTGCAACTTCACGTCTTTTTGTAAGACAAAAAATATTTTAAAGGGAGAAAATGTTTAATTTACTGCAAGATTACATAATATCCCAGAAATGGTATAACTGGTAATGCTTAAGAGAAGCGAAACACACAAAAAAAATTAGTGCCCCGCAGTGTTTGATGGAGTTCGAAAGCATTACCTGACATTTTCTGTTTCCCTCTTGAGTGCTCTACTTAAAAATTTGAAAGATTTATTTAACAATGGCGAACTTATATAATCTTTTAAAATTGTATCTTTTGCATGGTGGACATTTATAAACCGATAAGGAAGCAAACTTTTAGAAATAGGCGTCTAAAGAGTTGAAGCTATTAATATTATTATGAGATTAGCAAATCTTACGGAAAATATCAAGTAACTGATTTCAAAGTGCTCAAGGAGGGAAGTATTTTAAATGAATAGAGTTTTACGGAAGTCTGGCTATTCAGTGTTATATGTTGTCGCCGAGCTGTTTTTATAAACAGCAATGAGGTTGTTTGAAATACAATCCAAGCAGGATATATTTTTAAAGTGAACAACATGACGCCAATTATGTCTAAGGCATTCAGTATTTAAAAAAAAGTAAAAGTCTGTGTAAGAACTAGGCAACGTCCCATTGTTCTGCGGCATTTCACTTTTCCCTCACCAAAATGTTTAAATTTTCATACTGAGAATACATTAACCTGTGTAGAACACAGTTTTAAAGTAAAAAGCAGTGAAACTCTGTTTTAAAGCAATGTTTTTTTTCTGTGGTACAATATTTTAGCCACTCATAGAACTCCAAAACAAAGGCAAAGAAAACGTTTTCACTTTCACTGTTCCCAAAATGGAATTTTTCTTAAGTTTAAAAAGAGAAATGTTTCAACTAGAAAGGCTTGAATGAGTGAACTGGGAAAACATACATTGGCTTACTTATGAAGATATGGTCTATTTTTAAAATTTAGCCAATTAGATTAGTGGTTTAACAATATCGCAATCAGAACCTTTCTGCATTCCACTGCCGTTGACCTGCCTAGTTCTTACTCGGATCGGTACTTAAGTTCGTTTACTCTCGCTCGACTATATACTGAATACTTTTACCAGGGTTTATCAGTCTTTAAAAGTTATAAAATGATACAAAAATGCGTTTTTAAAAACGATTCATGCTCGTAGCATTAATATAAATCTTAAGCTTAGTACATATAATAGTATAGTTTCAACAATGAAACAAAAAAGCACATTTGCCTGGAAGTTGCAAAACATGCCAATGTTTTTCATCTTTTATCAAAAGCGGAATATTGTAACAAAGGCAAAGTTTTTAAATACATTCTTCGCTTTAAACGGAATTGAACGCCGCCTAACTTGGATAGCTCGGCCTATTTGGACGATTTCCGCAATTAACTCGGTGCAAGGTGTTTGTAGCCCTTCGTCAGAGCAACTGGGATGTTACTCGAGACGTCAGCTCCTTGATTCGATAAAATACGCCTTTTTTCATAAATCTGTTGAACAGGTATCAATGAGAGTGTGTTAACTTATGACTGAAGTTTTAAAGGTCATTTAGTTAAATTTCGATATAATTTCACTTTTCTAAATGTTAAATGAGGACAGTTTTTAACATTTCATTTTAGAAATAGCTTCAAGAGAGATTCTTTTACATCCGTTAAAGAAAAAAAAACACTTTCCAGTTTGCCTAAGAACATATCGTCCAATGACAATGTAAATAGTCTATGCATATTTATTGCTTAGGTACAAGTTCACATTTTCAGACTAAAAGTTTCTAAAGGTTTAGTACTGAAGCAGTTTATCAACAATGATCAATTACCGGCACTAATGCGTACGGAATTGTTTAGTTTTTTTTTTATCAATCATTACTTGATTTTTTTTTGTTTCTACAGTCTTACCTGTACATAAATTAGGTTTAATTGTTATATTTTTAATAATATACAATAACAGTATACAATAACAATTGCAGCACATTGAGTCTTAGAACAGTGGTGTTTGTTGAAGGTTATATAACGTCTTTAACGATTAGACTTGTGACTTAAGTGTTGCAAGCATTTTGTACCTAATCATTTAAAATAAACTGAAGTTGTAATCTTTAAACAATCGTGTATCCTATTTTTGTCTATAACTGTCTGTGTTACGTGGTATTAAAAACGGTGTTCTTGTGGCATCAACCTCGTACCCAGGCTCATGTCACTCACTGGTTACGAGGTTGTTGTAGGATGCGCTTTTAGACTAAGATAAAACCATAGTACAACACTCCACAAGGCCATTCAAGATTTTACTCACCCAGCCATCAACCATGCAACAGTCATGGCGATGTGTTTAACTTTACTATGTATCTCAGGCCACTTCCACTGGACACATTTTGCTAGGCCTCGATCAAATCAATGCTTTGATCCGAATTTGTGCTGAATTCAGATATCGTGTTGCTTTTTCATGAACTTCTTTTCCATGCTTCATCATATTTTATATACTGTATACCTAAAAGGCAATTAAATGCTGTCTTCAAGCAGAGATGATAAACCTATAAAAAGGGATAGAAATAAATAAACATTCAGCCTATTTTTTAATTAATATTCAAATGTTTATGAAATGTCATTTCCAGTTATTCCCTTTTGTTTTCTTTAAGTTTAATTTAGAACAAATTTATTTGCAATTTCCCTAAAAATCAGAACATTAAAAAAACAAAGTGCATGCTGACTTACTATATCGAAACCAAGAATTATTGTTCGAAGACAAAGTATTCCGAAACTAATTTCTTAATTCAGAAACAAACTACAGGCAAGCGCACTGGCTGCTCTGTCTCAAAAGCAAATATATACCATTGGGCGCGTAAGGAATGTTGGTTAAAAATGTTACCAACCATAATGCTTTGCATTTTGAACTTTGAACGCCATGCACCAAATAGGATGTTGCCTAGCTCGCTCGCTTCAGGCTCGCTCGCTGCGGCAGCAATTAACTTGCGCACAAAATACATTAAATATTCTTCGTCATCTTTATCGTATCTTCCGTCTTAAAAAAGACAGCGTTAAAATTATCACTAAGTTTTACGAACAAGGAGAGGATTTAGATAATCCATTAGAAGTATCCTGTAAATCTGGTTTTGTACGCATATGGTAATTAATTTAAAATTAGTAGAAGTAGACTAGACAAATATGTGAAGTTATGGGTAGAAACGACTACATGGCCTGGCAAACGCATGGAGTTAAAAGTAAAACTTCGTTAGTTCTCACCATCTTTGTTCGCTACAAAATAAAATCTTGGTCTAGAATTTAATTTTGTTGTAGTTTTATTAAGTTTCTTTTAAAGTTCTCAATAGTCATATTAGGCCAAATAAGTAGGGTGGTTTCATCCATCTCGATGAGAAATTTAATATTTCATATGCTTTAAAATATCTAAGGGCATTCAGGTAAGACGTCTAAAAAACCGATGTTCTGAATTTTGTTTGTCAAAATAAATAGCCAATTTAGAATATAAATTGAGTTTGATAGAACAGCCTTAAAATATAATTGAAAACTTTGGTTCCGTCATGTGATAATGCAATTGAGAGTTCAGTGTCTACGTATAAAAATGTTTTTATCGGCATTTGAAAAACGATTAGGCAATTTAGATCATAACTTGCTTTTAAAAGAACAGCTTTAAAAATAATTGTCAAGTTTCATTCATATAAATGTGATAAAGCAATTATATTGAGGTTTCGGTGTTTACATACTTTTTCGATTGAATTAGTTACCATAACCAAGAATAAAAACTAAATTATCAAAACGTTAAATTTACCCAAATATTTACAATTTCAGAATTTCAGTTTTAGTACCGAAATAATGTAAAAATATTTTAGTTCGAACTAAAGTAGAGAACGTTTTTCAGTTTTGAAATTACTTACGGAACCGCCAGCCACAAAAATGACCCACCGACTCCACAGATTTTAAATTCAAGTGAAATTTCTTAAGTTTAAGTAATATTTTAATGTTGATCGATCAAACTTGCTAAAATTAGCGTTACCGGGCAGATAAATGAACAACTTAAACAAAATTAATTGTATTTTGTACTAAAAAACATATCAAAGACCAAACATATACCTGATCATGATAACGTATATAACCCACTAGTTTTAAGTTCGACTAAAAATTTCTTTTTGACTAAAGTTGAACAAAAAAACTAGGTTGACATTGAACCAATTCGGCACCAACGGATCTTTGCCATTACGTAAGATAACAAATACCTCAAACAAATGATTTTTACTCAAAAAAAAAAAAGCAATTAAGAAGTGTGTTATTAAAATAGAAAACTAACTAGCGGTAAACTAGTTTGAGCTGCGTCGGTGTTTCTAAATAAACAATTTAGTAATAAAAATGTAAATTCTACACAGGAAAAAAGAGAGAATACTTACTTACGTTTCGGACGTTGGTCCTTCGTCGGAGGACTAAC
>JAOBBB020149799.1:0-12499 GCA_025331005.2 Zoanthus gigantus
AATGGTGTTTGACTCCTGACATGATGGAAGCGATTATTCACAGTTTGAAAGAATATAAATCAATAATACGTGAGTTATATACGCTATCAGTTACAATGCAGATAAAATAAAATTCTACGAGCAAGTAAACTGTACTTACAAGTTGCGTTAAATTTAAATATTGTATTTACATTAATTTATTTCAGCAAGAACAATTTTAAAAATTTTATAAACCAAACTGTTACAAACAACATGAACAAAAAATCTAAACCAAAATGTTTTTGTTGTTTGACGCATCGATTGTACTCGGGTAATAAAACTGATAACATTCTATCATGTAAACGCTCGGTAAAGTTGACTCTTCTCGGAGGGTAACCCTTCTAACCGGGACAACTCTGCTCCATATAAACAGGGCCTAAGAAACACAGTTTTAATTATATTGATATAACTCTGTGATTGACAGTTCCTGTTTGAACGGCAGCAAACTTTACTTATATGCTAAAGGATCGGCATTACTTGCTGTACAATTCATCAAATTCTTGAGGACAAACAGAAACCGCAGTGGTGTTGTAAAAACCCCAACGTAAGGAAATACTCACAGCAGGATTTTCAGAAAATGCCAACATTTCGTCAGCTCGAAAATTTCCTGTTAACCTTGGGGACTGTGCAACCACAATTTTGTTGGGAAAGGGACCTCTAAGCGCTGCGCCTACAGCTAATATAGGGACCTTTAGCAGTGACAAATTTTGCTTCCGGTAGAAGTTTTGAATTTTCGCACGCTTTCCCTTAGCTCCGCGCAGACGTCAAAAGGACTGAGTTGACATAGCGTCGCATAGGAAACGTGAGTAAAATTTGCTGTTTTTATACAACAAATTTCTTAATTTTACTCTGTTTTTTTTCTAGTTGTTTTATAAGAACAAAAGATCATTAAATTAAAGTTTTTGGATGGAAATTGTAAAATATTTGCTTTAATTGTTTTAAAAAAGGTTTTGTGAAGTTTGTCAACTATTGTCAGTTGATTATCATGGCGACCGCGAAGGAACAAGTGAGTGCAACGAAATCAAAAAACCAATTTAGATATATTAAAATTCTAACAAGGTTTGGGCTTTTAAAAAGGAAATAAGTCATTTTTTACAAAACCTTGGAATGTGAGACATATTATACTATAGAACAAACACTTACTCAGGTTAAAATCGTATATTGATCTTTAAAATGCCGACGTTTCAAACTCGGTCTTCATCAGGGAAGAGATAAAATATTCTTGTAAAAGACGATAAATTATATAAGATATTATTCTAATTCTTAAAGAGTTAAGTTTAAATGCTCATAATTATAGTGCAAATGAAAATCACTGTCCCGGTTCAGCTATGTTTATCTAGCTCCCACGCTTCCAAAATTTTTCCCTGTAGTTTGCTTAGTTTCTTTCCGTATTTCGCAAGTGCGAAGGATTTGTCATTTATAAATCTGTCGATTTGCACGAGACGGAAAAATAAAATTACTCCTACTCTGTTTGACTGGTAGATATCATAGAGGACAGCATATTTTCAACGGAGCTTAGCAAAAATAGTTCCATAATATTTTTTAACTCATTCATGTTTAGCAAAAAACCGAAAATCAATATTGGGCGAAATTTTGCTGGGGATCTTCTAAATTATACTAGGAAGTGCGCAGCGCCCGCCCGTGCAGTTCCCGCCTTTGCTAAAGTATTTTAGTTTGGTGCAACAGACGGAACCTTCGTTCCCAGTCTTTTGTAGGCACTGACTTTGCCGTCGCTCTGAAACATGTGTTGCTAAAGCCTTTAAAGTAAAGGTCCGTATTGTCACCACTGCTCCACTTAACTTGCTCGACAATAATAATTGTGTTAAGCCATTTAACCCGAGAGGCAGGGATAGCAAACTTGCTTTTTTAAATATAACAGCTTAGTTAAACATTTTGATGAATTACAACCTTTAATGAAAGATAAACTGCTTGATATCCTTGCAATTAATGAAACTAAACTAAATCAAACTATATCTGATACGCTACCGCACCAATAATTTTCCAAAAATTAACAACTGGAGACTAAAAAACAGAGAGATAGAACTTGATAGGAATTAAGTTATGCTACAACACTTTTTCCCATACATAGTTCCTCGGTGCATGGACGCGTATCAAAGAAATACGGTATTTTTTGGTAGATTATTAGTGCTCTCTTAAGATCTCAGAGGACTTGCCGTGCGCCCCAACTGAAAAAATCTTAGCTACGGCCATGTATAGGATCTACCGTATAATTATTGGGATGGTTATAAAAGAGTTACCAAAGAAATAAAAAATGCAAATGCAAAAAGAGAATATTTACAGAGTATATATAGTCCAACTGATACCAAAGACACTGACTAGTGCACCAACACTAACCTTTACTTATAACAAGGTAATTAAGAGAAGTATTTTCCCAGATGACTAGAAAATATAATTGCAAGAGTCGTCCCTCCGCATAAGAAAGTCAATAAGTGTGACTCTGATAATTATCGACCTATTTCTATACTACCTGTTATTTCCAAAATATTCTAAAGAATTTTGTACTATCGATTATATTTTTATTTCAATCCGGATTTCGAGCCTTACATTCTACTTCTAGATCACTGCTCTTTGCAACTGACTATTGGCTCCTTAATATGGACAAAGGACTAATTAATGGGTATTGCACCTTGATTTAAAAAAGGCATTTGATTCTATTTTCTATTGTTAACCTAATTCTTTTAAGAAATTAAACCTGGGGCTGTATGGAGGTCAGGCCACTAGCTTGGCTCTCTTCAAATCATACTTGAACGGTAGGTCACAAAAGTGTATTAACCACATTCCATCAATTATGGGGTTCCTCAAGGATCGATTTTAAGACCTCTTCTGTTTCTTTTATTTATAAACGACCTCCCAAAGTGTCTGAAACATTCAACGCCAGGTTTATTTGCCGATGACACCAATGTAACTGGCTGTCAGAGACATTACAGTGATTGAAACCTTCTGAATGAAGAGCTAGAATAAATATAAGTAAATGGCTAACAACAAATAAACTGTCAGTAAATCTAACAAAGACAGAATTTAGGCTAATCGGTTCTCTCAAAAGATTATAAGACATTGATCGCAATCCTGACATAAGAATAGGTGATAACAGTATAAAACGAGTTCTTCACTCTAAATTAGTGGGCGTTTTCATAGAGGAAGGCCTAACTTGGGATCAACTTGCTAAATCATTCCTTTTGTTTAATTTAAAACTTATAAAGCAAAAATATAAAATTTTCACCAAAAAACAATCAAAACAAAAAAGTATCAAAATTCAATAAATTTCATAACTCTGCAATGGGTTGTATTTAAGATCCGTCATTTTGGCTATACAGTGTTTGTTTCGGACAGTGATCCAGGCCTATGAATTGGAAGGAAATCGGTCACCACCAGCCTTATCACTTTTATTCCACTTTCCATCGTATTCTTATCGAGCCGCTCTTAAACATTCAACAAATGTAGCGTTTTTATTAAACAAGAATTGAGACTGTGCTTTATATAATAAGTGCCCAGTGAGTTTAATCAATCATCTCGCAATTCACGGATAATTAAAGTTACTTTGTTGACGGCTTGTTAACAGAAAAGAGAATTTTTAAATGTTTTAAAAAAATCATTCCTGTTTTGTGAGTTAATTATATAAATTTTTGTAATGAAAAGTCACGCTATAATAATTGTAAATTGTAAATCTGTAATGTTAGAGCTCGTAACCGATATGGGTAGCTAACATAATTTACTGTGGGTTATCATAAATATCTATTAAAATTAACTCTGGTCTTATGCATGTTGTTTATCATGTGCTGAAGAAGGAACCTACAAAGCCAGCGGTCGTTAGAATCAAAGCCTTGTGGATACTAGCAAAAACTTAAAGATGATTACACGACACGATTTTCAATTTCTTCATTTTTAAATAAGTAAGGTTTATGATAAGTTCAAAAACTTAAGAAAATAAGCAAAAACAAACAAAAAACGTAACTTTTTGCCTCTGACGATTTTGATCTTAATGACTATCAGGTGTCTTATGAATGAACAATATGCTTGCAGGGAAATCGTGAGTTTGCTCCTACCTTTACGACTGTCATTTGAGGGATTAAAACAGGTAATCATCTTAAAAGTCGGAGAGGCGAAAAGCAAAATCCAGATAATTGGATGCATTGCTTTAGTTCCCGTTAACTCACGTTAACATCTTTGAATATAAATTTGACTTATGCTTTCTTTGTGATTTCAAATGAGCAATCCAGATGAATGAATTCCGTTTGCCATGCCCTGACCTAGCCGGGGGTCCCAAGGGGAAATTCGCACTTCAAAGTGACAACGTATATTATAAGTATATAAAGAGATAGAACACTAGTTTCCTTTATGGGACACGCAGAACGTTTTCCAAATTTACGTAGCTGTAGGAAATTGGTAATAACCAGCTTTTTAATGTCTAAAACAGGAATCTGCCAATCAAAAAACATGCTCCACCTCTTAACATGAAACCAACAGGACGGATGAGGTGATGAGACAGTTTATGACAATGAAGAGAAAGTCATAGAAGCTTTGTCGTAATTCAGTGAAGCTGCAGAATGGCTCAAGTACTGGCGATATCTAAAGTTCTTGTCTTTGTTCTTTGCCTCTGGTGCAACCTGGCTCATAGCACATTATTTACTGTGGGGGGACGCCTCGTCCAAAGTAGGTGCTACGAGTATGAAAATGTTGTTGTTTGAGGAAACATTTAGTTGCAGACGTTTCGTATTTTACGGCGAAAAACCTTGAAATTTTCCCATATAAAATTTGTTATAATAGAAATTCTTGTTACTAAACATAGACTCCATTTTCAATATTAGCTAGCTAATGCTTTAAATAGGAAAGTTAGTCGAATTTTACAAACACCACCAGGTAGTGAGATCAAATGAAAATACACATGTTAGTATTCTTCAATAACCACATCGGGTCAAACGTTTAGAAAATGATTCCTTTTTGCCTTACTATGTTGTCATCAAATTTATGTACTGTACATGAAAATACTATGCGCAGTTAAATCAAGAACAATATTGGCGGGGTATTCTGTAGTTGTTCCGAGTTTATGTTACAAAGTGGTGCAACAATAGAGGTATTGTTAAAGGAATAGTAAAACGAATTCGGAAAGGGTCTTTTTAAATGCGTATACGTTTTTAACGAACGGCAAATGTGCAGGAATAATTATTTAGCGACACTTGCGGGGTATTCTGTAGTTAAACACGATCAACCCACGCAATCACGAGATTGTAAAACTAAAGAGGATAACCTCGTGTGAGGTTAATTTTCAATGTTACTTCAAGACCATTTGAGTCTCAAATAGCTGTATTATTAGCTTCATCTTTCTACCAAAGTTGAAACTAAAAACATCCAGAGAAGAGCTGAAACTTTTTTTTTCTCAAAGTTGTGGAAGTTTTGATCAGACTTTTTTTATGGCGAAGGTTAGTCCTACCTCAAACCAATAATTCAAACCTTTTGAAGAGATGCATAGACACAAGAAATGGTACACAATTTTAATTTCGAAGATAAAAGATATAATAAAGAATGACATTTCTAACTGCACTTTGATGGTTAGTTTCCTGGAAATGTACTTTTATACAACAAATCAAATCTCGCTTTCCTTACCACCTCGAACACACATTTTTTTTTATAAGAATCCATTTTGTAAGAATCATGAGGCTCATATTTCGGAAATTTTAAGAATTTTTTAAGAATCATACCGGAGCTCGATCACTTGACCACTCTGGTTTCACTGCTTCGACAAAACGAGGACCTATTTTGAAACTATTACTTAAAAATTATATAAAGGCTCAAACTGTCAAAATCTTAAAAATCACGAGGCTCGGGGAAAAAAGTATGCTTATAAAAAACAGTGTGTATTGAATCTTTTAAAAAGAACATTAGGAAAAAAGGCCTAACGTCACTCTTACACAACAACAACAGTTGTTGTAACCTTTGCAATTTCAATGAGTATATATCACGAAATGAAGTGTCGTACGTAGTGAACGTGTCTCGTAAATTTATACTGATTATTTTTCATAACTTCCATACTATTATAATGTAACCAGCAAGTATTTCGTGCTGTGGAAACGGAAAGTCTGAAATGTCAAAAAAATGAATATACAAAATACGTTTAACAGCAAAAATGACCACGAGGCCGCGCTCAACCAAATGAGTTGCATTGAAACCCTATGCGATATTAATGCGATTCATTACGTTGCTCCCATCTATAAATAACCAGACGAGTATATTACTAGTATAATTGCATAATATTAATATAATGAACATTAGTTATTGAATTACTCTAAGACGAAACATAAGAATCCTATTTGTAAAGAAATATTTCCTTTTTATCATCATATTTTACGTTCAAGAGTTTTTATTGCATTCATATACTGAGGTATCTCCATTTTAGGGTGCTGGACAATGCCTAACTGTGAAAATTGTGATCAGTACGACTGTCTCCGCTGCAGACCAGGATACAACAGGCTTGCGCGGGATATCGGGATTCGCTGCGTGCGTAAATGTCCGCAAGGTCATATGGTCCAAAACAGAATGTGTCGCCGTCGTTACTCAGGTATTTAATATATGTTAGTTAAGTAATGCGAACATTTTCTAGTAACACTTTGTTAAAATACAGGTATACTCTTTGTGGCACTGTTTTATCTATAAATGTATTATGAGACATAATTTTTATGAATGCGCTTGTTATAGTTGTATCTTTTACAACTTGCTAAAGCGAAAACCTTTTGCTATCCTGTTTTAGGTTTATTTCTAAGGATACGACTTCGAGTCCAGCCATGAAATGTCTTCTTTTAGTGTGTGTGGGCCTTAAGAAATACTTCCTGTGCTCACGGTCAAATCCGATCGGTTTAAACAGCTTGCATTAAATTTGATACAACACACGTTTTAGGAAACAAATAAATGTATTCTAGTTTAATTACAGGTTTATAAAAGGAATGCAGCTCAGCGATTTAATGTAAATGCCGACCTAATTTGTACAAAGTAAATAATAGGTATTCCACTGCTCGATGCACGTGTAAGCTAAAGCAAGTGATACTGGTCACTAGATCAAGAAATAAAGTGTTAAATACCTGTTTCATGCTTCGATAATGTAGATTTGATAGAGGATTTATAAAGAATCAATGCTGAATAAATAAACACGTCAGCAGTGTTTCACCTATACAGTGAGCAAGTATTACTTTTTTCTCTTTGAGATTAGAGATGAAACGTGTGCTAGAGCAAATAGGATTATTATGAGAGTTTCCCGTATTTTTACGGTAATATTCTGGATTAGTTAGTCCTTCTTCTTAAGATCAGTGTCTTTCAATAATTAAAATTAAACTGCTCTAACATTCAGATCAACTAAACTAAATAACTCTATGATGATCTTTTTAAAACATCAATCCGGTCGGTAAATATTGGCTAACTAGAAAAGCCAGCCTAATGTACTTGAAAAACTGTAATGATATAAAAAAACCTAGAATCGAACTCGCAACAGTAAATCTTGATGTTCACAGGCAGCCGCAGCTATCTTTACATAATAACAGATCAGTTTTTTAAAGCTGATCGCAAGACTTTTTATCGGAAGAAAGACATGTTTTAGAAATCGAGAAATTAAAAGTTTTTTTTTTTTAACCTCTGTTGGTTGTTTAATGTTTATTCTCAGCGCATTTTGAGCTATTAAGGACAAATCAGACGCACTCACGTATCTATGATTACTTCTAATTTTAATTTAATTTTGTTTCCATAAAGCAAATATTACTTTCTAGTAACTGAATCATTCAGCTAGGTGAAAGAAAAGAACAGCATTGCAAAATCCTTTCTGGTTGCTGAGTAATTGAGTAAGCAGTTAGGAATTTTTCCTTCTACGTGAGCTGCGAACACCAAACTTGTTACAAAGTCGTAGTATCTAGTTTTTTAACTTGTGTGCAAATATCACGTGTTCCGATTCTATGGTTACAACGTAATTGTTAAAAACCGATAGTTTCAACTTAAAAGGCCATGTTTGGCCGCAACTACGAAACTGTTAGGAGTTAGATCAAATTCTGTGGCAATTACGAAGTTCATGATATCTATTTTTTGTATAAAATTATTTGTTGCAATCGAAATGAGTGGTTGCAAGGATAAGAAAGTCCAAAGTAACCCGAAATTTGAAAGAAGGAAATTTTAAACTTTTTGTTGCGAACGATGTATGGCAACCAAATTTGATACACAGATATCATACCTAGTTATTTACTTGTGCACTAAAATCAAGTGACAAATTGTTATGGTAACATAGAATTTTCTAAAGTTTGTAAGTTCTAAACTATACACAATTTTTTAAAATGAAAAACCGGGTTTTAGGCAAAATTAAAAGTTTGTAATCAAACAAAGAAACAAAAAGAAAAGAAAAGACAATTACCCTTGACCCTCGACAAAAACGTATACTCGTTTTGTTCTTGTTAAATAATATTCTTCGTGAGAAATACCCCAACTATTGGTGATCCGCCTGTTTCAGCTTCTACGTTCAGTATTCCGTCAGTCTACAGTTCACTAACGCCTCTTAATGATAAGAATATAAGTAACACACTGGATAGCTACAGAGCCTTTCAAATATGATCGTTATTTTGAAAACTAACCTTAAACCTAAAATTTCATTTCAATTCTCTAATTTGTTCTAATGGTAAAAGCGCAATGCTCGTGGGACGTGGCTATAAAGATGAAATCAAGTAAAGATAGCACAAACGTGCTAGTAACCAACTTGAAGCCATGCACTATATTGGACACTATGGCCACGTTGGCTTTACCCTTTTAAACTGCCATTACTTTTCAGCAAAGAGTTTTTGTGTGTAGTCCATATATATTCCTTCCAATATATCTTCCGCTTTATTAAATTATGCTGTTGTTTTATTTTCCATGGACTTTGAAGGATGTAGCTATGGTGTTCCGTACTGCGACAAATGTACAAGCAGTATCTCCTGTGACAGATGCACTGCTGGTTATTATGGGTTAAAACAAGGAGCGCCACGTTCGAGTCTTTATCGCTGTGCCAAAAAATGCCCGCAGAGGTTCATACCTGTGACAGTTCCAGGATATGGTCAGCGGTGTCAACCAAGTGGTGAGTTGTGTGATTATAATTACGTACATATAAATTATCTTCGGTTGTTTTTTAAGATTACGACGCGTTTACCAAATAAACAATGTTCCTTTTTTGTGTGTTTTCTGGTTGGAATTTCATCTGTTGAATGTTTAGTACATCTTTATTTACAACTGAGTTTGAAATGTACAAAAAAGAAATAACTGCTAGCTAAAAAAATAAAAGACTAATATGTTTTAATTTTTTTTTTAGTTAGATATAATGTAATAATTAAAAACTTTTGATATTTGTTGTTTGGAAAATGCAAAATTTGGAGCTAGCTATTCACATGCTACATTTTGTTCTGGAAATTTTACTATATATAGACTCATTAATTTTTAACTTACAAATATTAAAAAACTACTACGTTGACACAAAATGTTGAACAGTTAATGATCAGCTAAAAACTTCGCTAAGAGGTCACACAAGCCCTACACGCTCTGGTTCAAATAAGTTTGATTTGCTTAAGTTTTATTTTGGATTCATTCAGTAACAGCGCTCTATGTTCTACCCTACATCGTTGCGAGCTTGAATAACTTGAAAACACTTGCCACATAAATGCGTAGAAGGTAGAACGCAATCCAAATTCCATGCTTTGGGCTGGGTGTCCCGTGGCCGATAAGCAGAACATTTTGAAATTCATGAAAAGACACCAAAATGGCCGCCTCAAATAATAATTTTGCAGGGGCAAACATACTATATACCATACCATACCATACCATAACATACCATACCATACCATACCATACAATACCATACCATACCATACCATACCATTCCATACCATACCATACCATACCATACCATATCATATAATACCATACCATACCATATCATACCATACCATATCATACCATAGCAAACAACACCATATCGCACCATACCATACCATGTCGTACTATGACATGCCATACCAAACCATGTAATACAATACATAAAAAACAACACAAAACAAATCGTTGTAATACATGTACAATGTGATGTAATGTAATGTAATTTGATGTGATGTGATATGAAGTTACATAACTACCTTTCGCCATTGCTCCAAACAAACAGTGCATTGGATTGACGCGTTATCCATTCGAAATAGCGCACTCAAAGTCTAGTTGTAAGCTGACTAAACAAGTTATACTACTCAAGCTATAAAATTGAGCCGATAGTCTGAAGACTTCTTACAACTTTGTTGCCATTCTAGTTTTTATTGCTGCTAAGAATAAGCTCAACTCGTTGACACTTTCACAGTTTTGAGCATTTTGTTTCATATTATATACTTTGTTGCAGTTGCTCTGTTTTTAGACAAAGGGAATTTGGCCGAGTCGTGCAATGATCACCGCTACAGATTAAGAAATCCTTCCAGCCGGCTTAAGAAATGGAAGGCATCGCTTCTTATTCTAGTAATATGTGCAAAGTATTAGTAATATTGAAATAATGAGTTAAAAGGTTTAAGACAATATCAGTTTTAGTGCTTTTCTTGCTTTAACAATCGTAGGTTGCAGAAAGCATGGAGATTGCATTAAGTGTCCGGGAGTCACAAAATGTCTTACTTGTCGAGCTGGTTATAAGTTGCGTGTAGATTTGATAAAGCAGGACTTGACATGCATCCCTGCTCCTCCAGGTGAGGCTTGAGGGGATTAATTAATTGCATTACAAACTGGTTATTATTACACAAAGTTGCAGATATAGGGCAAGTATCACTTAAATTAACAAAATGTTAAAAACCTTTTTTTTTTTTTTCCCGTTTTTTCCTTCTTTTTTTTTTTTCCTTTTTTTTTACTTTTTTCAAATGTGTCAATTTTAAGCGGTTCCTTAAAAAACAGGGAAAAAATAATCAATCGTAAATCCTCGTTAATTTTAATTAGGAATGAAAATTCTGGGAAATTTCGGACGTGATTGGGTTTTGCAGACACGTTATATTAATAATACAACCTTGTTAACATAAATGAGGGATGGTATGAACCAGAATCGGCCTATATCTAGTTCTCATTTTTTTTTTTAATTTCTCTAACGTTACTTAAGGTTGTATATTTTAAAAGCAGAAATATCGGAAATCGGCCGAAAAAAAAAAAATAAAGACAAAGTAAAAAGCAGGCGTGTAGCACAGTTGGTAAGTGCGCTGCTTTCTCTGCCTGAGGTCCCCAGTTCGATTGTTAGTAACTCCAACGTTTGTTCCTACTTTTCTCTGATCTGTGTAGCTGTAGCTTTAAATACCCGTAAAATGGAGCACTGACAGAGGGAGGGGGAAAGGGCGCACCGTAGGCTTCCATTGATAACAGTTCTATGAACATACAGAACTACCAACGTTAAATAAAGAAACCGTAACCTTAAGTAAACCCATTTAATTTGTTTATATTTTTTTCAATTTTGTTTGTACAGCCAGAATAAATGTTTAATTAAATTATTCTTTTTAGGTTTAAAACTATTACATGTTTCTTAAATGATTGCTTTTCACAGCTCAAACAAGTGTAATTCCTGTTGTTTATATAGCTAGCTTGGTATTTTCCAGATCGTCTTATCTGTAGGGTGGATAGCCAAGGCTGTTTGTTGTGCAATGATTATCGAAAAGTAGAGTGTTTCAGATGTACGGCAAACACGAAGGCGACACTTGGACCCGACGGACAGTCTGTGGTATGTTGGGCTATACCAGGTAATGATATATTATAGATTTGTTAAGCCAGGGTAAATTAAAACTGTTATTTCACTCGAAAGAAAACCTGGCAGTCTGGAAATGGCATATAGGTATGACATAAAGGATGCTCATGTCACAGTGATTGCCTTACTTAAACTAATTTTTTAAAGAGCGGTTTAGAATGTCAAAAGGGAAAAAGTCTGGCTTTCTTGCCAATTTCGGAGAAATGTTTATTGGCACTGTGAATTTGACAAAAACTTTTTGCAAGATCGGATTGATTCGTTAACATTTTCTTATTCATGGCCTGGACAAGTCTCCAAATTGGCAAATATATTTGTTTGGTCTCGTCAGCTGCATTCTGCAGTTTTGTAACTTCTACCAAATAGAAAATCTGCTCAAATTTTTATTTTTAACAGCATTCATGCCGGGTCCGAGACTTGTAAAAAGTGTTCAAATTATTTTTTAGGGGGACTTTCAAAACAACTTTTTTTTTTAAATTCCAGAATGTAATGCACGGGGCTTGTGTTGCAAGTATACGTGAGATTAACAAACTTGCCCAAAGAAATTGAACTGCTTTACGTTTGTTTTTTCAGGCTTTGTAAAAATTAATTGTACAGAGGCAAAGCCGAATAGATATATTCAATGATTGTTGAGTGGATGAAAGATGATAATTGTTAATAGTAATAATAATTGTTTTAATTGTTTATTATTATTATTATTATTATTATTATTATTATTAT
>JAOBBB020149884.1:0-12497 GCA_025331005.2 Zoanthus gigantus
TTTTCATCCCTACGTTTTACATGACCTAACCGTCTCAACCTTGTTTTCCATAATCCATGTTCAAGGTTCTCCACCCCCCCCCCCTGTGCTGCTCACATCCTTCGTCCGTTAGTCGGCCAGTCGCTTCACCATCTACAGAACACACAGGCTTTTATAGAAAAGATTAAAGATCTTAAACTTACCGCATCGGAAACAATAACATCGTTCAATGTAGCGGCACCCGGCCCCCAGATGATGCGATTTTAGTGGTACGGCGCGCGTTGGAAAAAGACGACTCTTGGAAGGAACGCACAGCTTCAGATATTGACCACGTTGTCGAATTAATTGATATTTGCTTGAAAACCACATATTTCTCTTTCAAGGGTAGTTTTTTCAAACAGCAACATGGATGCGCATTAGGCTCTCCGGTGTCCCCAATCGTAGCCAACTTATACATGGAGGATTTTGAGGTTACTGCGTTGAGCAGCTATAGTGGCACTCGCCCTAAGTTGTGGCTCCGCTATGTAGACGATACTTTTGTAGTCCTAGAGAGTGAAGAGTCTGGACAGTTTTTACAACACCTCAATAGTCTGGGCCCTAACATCAAATTTACCCAAGAAAACCTTACGATAGAGCAGTGAAGCTGATTGACAGCCGCCTCATCCATCCGTGTTGGGTCTTTTCTAACACGCCAGTCGGAGTCCAAATCAGCTCTCCCTTGATGTTCTTTGAGTAGCAAACGTCTTAACCTTTGGTCTTAACCTTTGGTCTCATTATGACAAGCTAGAGCAGTGAAGATGATTGACAGCCACTTGTCACGTGACACACCCCTGTCACGTGACAGGTTGTTAGTTGCCTGATGAAGACTGTGTGATACGGTCGCAACGTTGACTTGTTTGTTCGACCTTTATCTAAATTTCCAGTAATTTAAATGATTTAAATGTTTTTTTTTGTTGTTAATCTATTTCGAATTGTTTTCACTCTCAAACTCCTTATCCACGATCTCAGACTCCTCGCCCCCTGGTAACAGATATGCAATCCAGAAATAGTAGCGACTCAAAGCTTAGGTGAATCGTGACAAACTCTGTCGTCTAGTGAAGCTGCTTGCCTTCCTGTTTTTGTTTCAATGTTAGACATAGGCTCAGTCTCAGCTTAATCTCAGTCTTAATCTCAAGCTCAGTCTCATTTTCAGATTTAATCTCAAGCTCAGTCTCAGTCTCAGATTTAATCTCAAGCTCAGTCTCAGATTTAATCTCATGCTCAGTCTCAGTCTCAGGTTTAATCTCAAGCTCAGTCTCAGTCTCAGATTTAATCTCATGCTCAGTCTCAGTCTCAGATTTAATCTCAAGCTCAGTCTCAGTCTCAGATTTAATCTCAAGCTCAGTCTCAGTCTCAGGTTTAAGCTCAAGCTCAGTCTCAGGCTTAATCTCAAGCTCAGTCTCAGTCTCGGATTTAATCTCAAGCTCAGTCTCAGTCTCAGGTTTAAGCTCAAGCTCATTCTCAGGTTTAATCTCAAGCTCAGTCTCAGTCTCGGATTTAATCTCAAGCTCAGTCTCAGTCTCGGATTTAATCTCAAGCTCAGTCTCAGTCTCGGATTTAATCTCAAGCTCATTCTCAGTCTCAGATTTAATCTCAAGCTCAAGCTCAGTCTCAGATTTAATCTCAAGCTCAGTCTCGGATTTAATCTCAAGCTCATTCTCAGTCTCAGATTTAATCTCAAGCTCATTCTCAGTCTCAGGCTTCATCTCAATTTCAGTCTCAGATTTAAGCTCAAGCTCATTCTCAGTCTCAGGCTTCATCTCAATTTCAGTCTCGGATTTAATCTCAATTTCAGTCTCAGTCGCAGGCTTAAGCTCAAGCTCATTCTCAGTCTCAGATTTAATCTCAATTTCAGCCTCAGTCTCAGGCTTCATCTCAATTTCAGTCTCAGTCTCAGGCTTAACCCTTTAACCCTGACCAGTATCTTAAGCGAGAACCTAAACTTAAAAATAACTCAAAATGTTACCTGTTACCTAACTACTTCGTGCCTTTGTGGCACATAAGGCCTTCAAAAAAAAAAAAAAAAAAAACTCAAAATGCAGGGGAAAAAAGTTTGTATCGGCTAACTTAGTTCTACCGAAGACCAAATGCTATGTGTGTCGCTTGGGATGAAAAAAAAAATATTTTCGTTTGGTTTGTTGAAAGATGAGCCGAAAAATTAAAAGGAAATTAGCCTGTAGTGTGTCGCTGACATATTATTTAAGAAGATTATGTTTTTAGTGTTTTACTTTTGTTAAAGATGTTTATCTTGATACATGTTTAATTAGACATTAATGCAAACTTTGTCCTCCTGGAAACTCCCAGGTGAAAAGACCATAGAGCCTTTGGGGCCTCTTTTTCTCCTCCAGATCTACGTTTAATTCATCAAAGTTTTTCTATATATATATGTCATATACTTTAAAGAGACGTTGATTTATTGCAACAAACTGAAAACAGAAAACTACAAAGTCCACTAAAGCTCTCTAATGTGCTTTAACCAGATAGCGCCAATGTAATTGATATCTTTGAAACCTTAATGTCCATCTCAAGCAAGGTTTTAATAAATATCTTAAGTTCCATTTAATGAGGTGTAGAATACATTAATTCATGCTGTATCAGTGATCAAAAGCAACTTGAACACACTGTTTTAACTATCGGCCCTTAGTTAGACATTCTTCAAATACGGAGATTTGTGACAGTGTTTAGAGTGTGTTGGAGATTAAGCGCAGTGGCGCAACCAATCTAGCTAAACTACTATATAAGTTCTTTGATAATCTGGATCTTCCTAAGTAATCGGCCGCGCCGCTCTAATAAAAGCTTATCGCTCGAAACTTCAGGTTATTACTCTAGTCTCTAGTTACAAACGTATCCGTAAATAAACAAAAATTTCAAACAAGAGTTGTCGAAACTAAGCGTCACCCGCCTTTAGAGTTACAATAATATAGCGCTAATGGTGTGACATGAGCAAAACGAGTGAAAAGAAACAATTTTTGACGACTCAAATTAGCCTGAAGTTTCAAAGCGCATGTTCAACAATTTGAAAAACTTGAAAAAGCATTATGTTCACTGTTATTTGCTTTGTTTGCAAGTACGGATGGGAAATGATGAACAAGATTGCTTTTTGGCTTTGTTACTTGTTTTTCCATTTGTAATTTATGCACACATACTTTACCAAGTCAAAAATGAAAATAAAGGAACATAATTGTACCGATACAAACAAAAAGATTAGATATTCGCCACATATTTAAAGCTGCATGGCTCTGTAAATTCAGGACATGTTCTGTTGCTCATATCCTTCGTTCGACGTTTAATAAATTAATGATACACATATAGCTATATAGATATCTTAGTGTGTCACTGAAAAGATCTTTTACGAGTGAAGTCCAACGGATAAAACTTTAACTATTTAGAATGAGTGATTAGCAACACGAGAACATGATGGTCAACCCATGGCTGAACAGTAAAATACCTCTTTTACTGATAAAAATAATATTGGAATGACATATAATTTTTAAAATCGTTTCTCTTGTTATGCATGTAAATCTCATTTCTCGTCTTTTTCACTTGCAAGATAAGTATCAAAAAATGTATGAAAACCCGTCTACATCCGTTCCTGTTTTCAGTGCGGATCCAGGGTATACCATATTAGCTAAATTTTAAAACGTTTTTAAAAAATAAATATAACAACAGCTGACAAACAACAAAAGTAAGTTTTAGTATTTATATTTCCACTGGCCCTTACCGGTCTTCATTAGGCTTGAAGCCCAAAGGATATATTTACACGGACATGATGAGTAATGTACATTTGAAAACGTATCATATCGATCTGATTTCAAAATTGAAATGATAAGTTTATATTTATCAGTAGTTTATAATAACAATTTCTTTGAAGCTCTAACGATTTTTTTTATTGCTTTGGAAAACTTGTTTGAATTTATTTATAAAACAGTTTCTCTGTTCATACTGACACGTCACCAAAAATTGTGCATATTAATCATTACAATTTTCGGTCATTCCTGAAATCTATAGTAACGCTTAAGTACTCCCCTTTTAAAAAAAAACAAAATTCAGCCTTGGGCAAGAAGGGATTTTTAATGGTTTTCACAAAACTCTAAATACAATCATAAAAATAGAAAGACTAACATTGATAAGAAAATAAATGAAATGAACTTTAAAAGGAATTCGTCAAGTGAGATATCAAAATGCGCCACGCGTTTAGAAACACTTCAAGGGTCTGAGGAAAGATAGATAGGTTTTAAGGAAACCAGAACAAAACCGAACCAATTAACACTGTTTTTAGCTGGAGGAGGCGACTTATCAAATGTATTTTATAAAATAGAAGTGTTTTATATATGTTAACGAGTATAATAGCTGTTTAAAAAACAACTACGTAACAATGACGCACAACGAATTTCGGACGGGAACTCGCTTTGGACGAGTTTCGTTGTTTTTCCGACATCCTTTAGAATTCATCGATTAATATTGTGTCCACATAAAAATATGTATGCTTTTTTCAGAAAATTTAGGGAGACATTCGATTTGCTCGCCTTCGATAGGTCAGAAATTTTCTCTATTAAAACTTTTAAAAACCAATTTTGTTGCTTGGGCAAAGTTCAGATGATATGAATACCAATGATTAAGTTGATAATATTAATGAGATGTAAGATGTTAAGCAAAGCCATGTATGTTCTGTTTCGGCGACATACCTTGCAAATTTTCCTCCCATATTTAATATTTTTAGCTTTATACCAAAAGAAGCATGCAGAATTCCAGTTTTATTGATATCCAGCTAATAGCATAAAGATTACTCCTGTTTTTTTTTAAATTTGTTAGAAGTATTCATTTCTGCTTTTATTACTGTAATACTAATTGTCAATCAAGTTTTATTGTTAAAGCTGAGCCTATAATCATATGTTAAACTAGAACTGCTCATACAGCTGTTTTGTTGTAGTGTTTTCTAAAACTCGAAACCTTTTATTACATGAATTCGTTGTCGGTTTACTTTGGATCAAAGTATTAAAACATTTCCGTATTTTAAGCTAAGTAGTTTGTGGGCCTCTTTTTAATTCCAATTGTATTAGTTTCATTGGAATTAAAGACTATTTAAACTACGTTTTTGAAGTGTCAAAAACATCAAACGTTTCAAAACATTACAAAACAGAAACAGTCTTGAAGCTTAGCTCCTTTTCTTAAGAAACTGATATACTCGATAGAAGTGCTTGCAGTATTACTGTATTTAAGACCCTCGGTAAATGGCTTGTGCTATATTTTGGTATGACAAGAGTCACGTACTTAAGTTATCGAAACAAGATAATTGCTTATGATTTAAGCTAATAAGATTTCTCTTAAATTTATTGAATGCGACAGAAAGCTCTTGGAACACTTTATGCAAAACCACAAATAAATCCTTGTTTTTAATAATATAAACACCAAATTGATTTATCGACTTCATGATCAAAAACACCTCGCTTCTACTTACTCTGCAGATTGGAGAACTATCGTATCAGTGAGCTTTGTCTGTCATGCGTAGCCTAGTCTTACCGCAACCCAAAAATGTAAACCAATTTTTTCGATGTATACGTAATGAAGCCCATTAGCAGAACAAAGTGGCACATTTAAGAATGTTTTGACATTTAGCCAATCATAGACGCTCCTAAACTTTAAACATAAAAACACCCCGAATCAAATTTTATTTGAAGTCAAGTGTTGTTACGGGAAAAGCGTCAAACAATTGAGACTGACTTGCAAAATCTGGTGGAGTTGAATTTACATCAGCAAGACAAAAATAGAGATAGTGAGTAAATACTGAAATAAAAAAGCAGTCATTTAAAGTGAATGTTGTACCGAGTGAAGCGATGGCGAATCACTCAAATTATTCAGAAAACTCTTCTTCAGTATCATCTATCTGTTTGCCTCAATACTGGAAAGAACCGCTCGGTGTGATGACAGTTCGACTCTTATTTGAAGTTGCAGTCGCGTCGTTCGGAGTTCTCGGGAATATTGCTGTGTTTCTTGTGTTGTCAAGTCGCCGTTCACATGTGCACATGAACTCTGCAATGAAAACTTTTGTGTTAAATCTAGCGGCTGCAGATCTTTGTGTTTTACTTTTAAACTTTCCACTGGCAGTTGTCAATGAACAATCTCCCCTTCAATGGTTGTTGGGAGAGTTTATTTGTCTTTACATATTTCCACTCTGCGATGTCTTCTACGGCGTTTCAATCTGGTCATTAATGGCTGTAGCAATAGAGCGATATAGAATTGTGAATGGTACAAGCCTAATTCGCCCAAACTCCGCCAAAGCTCTATTTATTTGGCTTGCAATCCTGTGGATTGTGCCATTTTTCATTATCGTTTTCCCACTGTTACTGCACATGAAATACTCGGCTGAGCACAAGCAATGTTATGTCAGGTGGTCTACGAACATTTTCGACTCCGTACCTCAGTTGTACACCAACACACAGTTCATCTTCTGGTTTCTTCTTCCTCTTTTCACAATATGCTGGACGTATTGTAAAATTGGCAAATGGATTACAAGAAGTCTGCGAGTCCAGCTTCGGCCTCGATCATCGACCGTAGATAGCGATGTGGATCGATCGTCACCTATAATCCAAATGCAGAAGAATGCCAGAATTAAACAGAGCTCCAAAGCCAAGCGCCTCCTGACCCCTCTGGTATTAGTCTTTGTAGTCACCATGACGCCTACCTTTGCATTTCGTTTACTGGCAGTGTATGTGCCAAATATTATATGTTATAGATACTCTCTGGTACTGTATAGTTGTCTTATTATTCTGACAGTCATCAACTCGGCCATTAACCCCGCGGTTTACTGCGTAGCTAGTCGCGAATTTCGACTAGGGATGAAACAGATCCTTGTACGATGCTTGAGAAACGCTCGGTTATCTATCTACAGAACAAGATAGAACTGCTACAATAGAAAAACCAGATTTTAGATAAGTTTAAAGGTAACAAAACTGAATCGAATATAAGTTTTATTGAAGAAGTATAAAAGAGGTTATCATCAGAAATGACCTTTGGCGGTTGCGCATTTAGTGACATTGACCACAGAGTTTTTGCAGCATTTATTCTTTTTCATACTTTTAACTTACCTCCAAAGTTAGTTTCAATTTTGACCTTGCACAAATCAGTTTTTCTACGTATTTACGTAGCCATTCTCCAAATCTTGAGGCTTTGCTATAGTACATATAGCGTATGCATCATCATCCTATTCAGTGCAATCTACCACTGAAATCTCGCAAAATTTGTTCAATCGATTCTTAAAAATAAGTAGCTGCAAGAACAAAGAAGAAAGACTTCTTTTGACCTTGTAAAATTATATATGCCATTATAACCAGGAGTTATTTTCACATCTAAGAACAAACACTTTTAGTTCAAGCCGATTATTTCACGTTACCATCTTTTCATGTCTAATTAAGTGGAAACCACAGTTAATGTGATTATCAGGGATTTTGTGGGTTTGCTGATTGCTATGTGTGCTAAGATATTTGTTTTTTGAAAGCATTTTTTCATATTGATTGTAAATCAAAAGAGCGAAGCATTAGGTTAGAATAGAGCCCTCGGGCAACTAGAAAAGGTAATTCTCAAGTGCATGTTGCTTACTGATAAACTTTTAGGGTTATCGGAAGTCAGGCAAGATAGCAAGTGAAGAGACATCTTTCGCGTTACTGAGAACAACTTCCACTAACTATCAAGAACTGTAAATTACGCTAATAATATAGTATCTTGGAAAAGGTTTGACAGCTAATGCGAGTAGCTTAACTTTTCGTGATTCTTGCAGGCTATTTTTAATTTAAGCATTAATTATTTATCAGACAGAAGTTCAGCAAATGAGGAAATTGTTTTCAATCTGACATTAGTTTTGTCGGTCCGTCTGTTTCTGTTCGCTGTAGGCAAAAGCAGCCAGTTATTGTTAAGGTGTCTATCTTCGGTTCAAAGAAAGAAATTTCGAATTGAATTTTGTGTCCCATTTCATTGTTATTTTCCTCTTTTCAATTTTCCAAAGATTAACTGCCTAGAAAGGCGCGCGTCGTATTTAAAAACGAAAGCCTTTTTCTCCCGAGCAAAAAGGATATCATATATGACATGAATATAAACTGAGGAATCCAATTTCCTTCATATGAGACATAAGTGCTAAAAAATTAAAAGACATTAAAGCAGAAATTAGAAAAACTGACGGTAAATATCGATAAAAGATAACTTTTTTTAGGTAATTGGTGTGAACTCGCCGGCTGCGTATACAGGTTAATTCTCTTAAGTACATTTATCACCGCTTATCTCTTAGCGTTTATCTCTATTTTAATGAAAAGGCGACCCTTAAGCAAGAACTACATCTTGAAAAATTAAATCAATAGCTTACAGTGCAGCAATATTGCTATTAACTGCTGTTCATAATGCTTACGTATTCAAAACATACTATATTTAGTGACTTTAGTACGTAGAAACAAATAGATTATTGAAGCATTTTGCCTGTGAATTTTGTGTAATGATAGTGACCTCTAAATTTTAGTCTTTAATGTTTTTACATTTAACAATCTGAAATTTCCGCCTTAAATGCTTCTCAGTAAAACTATGTACAATTAATTTGAATTATTTTTCATTTGAAATGTTACGTAACAGTCGCCAACACACACCAGGCTATTTTGCACAGACAAACTGATTAGCCGAAAAACATGATTTTGGACAGATCCAAAGTAAAAATTCTTTACTTTAAAGTGATAAATGAATGGCTGATGTGCTATGTTGAAATTAATTTGTCAGGTTACTGACCAATATCAGTAGGAGCGCGGAACAAGCCTGCACTGACTAAAACAGCAGACAGCTGTTTCATCCTTTTTGGGACTTGTCAATACGGCGTATTCATCAGTACAATCTATGTTTTACTTTAGACCAGGATACATTCTAAACAGGCTCTTCCAAACTATGCATTTTCCAGCCTTTTAAAGTTATATTCTTGGTTATTGTGTAAGAAACGGCTTGGAAAAATGAAACTATTTGCTCTGGTAATGCATGATAATATTTTCTACGTCACTGTGTATAAACTGTAATGGTTTCTTTTGCCTTCCTTTATGAAAGGACAAAATTAACATTTTTTGAGCTCAAGCAAAAGGATGTATATCACAGAGAGAACTGGAAAAACCCATCAAATATTTTTGCCAGTCGTTAAAAGTTGGATTTAGGAGGTTTAATGATAGTATATATACTGGCTTGTGGACAGCGATAAAAAGTTAAAATTACTAAGGAATCAGAAAAAAGCTATTATAAGATAGATCATTTAAATAAAATATTTTGATGAGCGAAAGTACCTAACTCTCTTGAGATAAGAAGATATTATTATATGACCGATCCAATATAAAATTGAAAAAAGTTTTAATAAAGCTAGGATTCAACGTTCTGTAATCTTGTACTAGCTCTGCTGACTGTGTGGTCAGTATAAAAACAATAAATAAGACGAGCACTCAGAATATTTCAATAAAAGTTTTGTTATTAATCACTAAGACAGACATTTATCTTCTGCTGTACGTGTTTCCCGTTTTTCCCGTGCTTTCAAAAAAATTCAAGCTAAATAAGATTAATTTTGCTTTATCCGTCTGTTTCAAAATCTATTAACACAAAAATGCTATGGGCAAAATATAAATTTAAAAAACTCTTAGTTTTCAAAAGAAAACAAAAATGATCTGAATCGCAGTTTTTCAAAAACTAAAAATCATTTAGTCTGTTATCAGATTTGATAACTTGAAATGTTTTGGAACAAGCTTTTAATATCGGGTTTTAATAGCTAGAAAACAACACCATAGATATGGCTACTAGTAGATTTCAGTGTTATCGTTTTACCTATAGCTTTGTTTTGCAAGTGGAGCGAGATTTAACAAAACAGAGTAGACTTTCCGATCTTATCGCGCGAGTTGCACATCGTTAGCTCAGAATTTACCTTGAAAAACAGTCGAGTTAAGCTTTAAAACGAAATAAGAACAAGAAAAATAAAAACAGCTAAAACAGAATTCGTAATATATTTATTGATGACAAAAGTTAGCTGGCAAACGTTTTTATTTCACTATAAATATTAGGAGACGTTTTCTGACCTTTTAATCAGAAAGTGGGTTAAGTATGCAAATAAGACCAAAGTAAATACACATTTTTCATTCTGCATGGCTGTTAAATTTGTCTTCCCACTGTCAGATCGAGAATAAGTTTTGTACAGTTTGATCATCATGTTCAAACGTTTTCATAATAACATAATATATAATTGCCTTACTGTTTTAAATAAAATTACAATTTCATTGTGAAAAGTCTAATTTTCAGTCTAAGACTATGAAATTATTTTAACCATATTGAAGATTTCAAATGCTTTAGTATTGCATTATCCGTTTATTTTAGCGACTAGCATACGCATCAACGGCGGTATACTTAAATTGTGAGATACATCATTTTTCATTGACAAAATTAACATTGCATTGTCTGTACGTAAAAATTCAAACTTTAATAACCACTGAAGCCTTTAAACATAGTTATCATGCAAATATCAGGCAAAAATAAATAGATTATATGATTTTCTGCAGAGTTTAAGATGTTCACCCTTCTCGTGCAGTCTTGGTTAAGTTGTTTGCGAGTTTTGACACTTGTTATTTTTCAGCTGCACATTAAAAGACCCGTGCATGTGGCTTTTTTGTAAAAAAGAAGAGAAAGCTTTAATCATTATTTTGATTTCGCAAAAAAAGGTGTTAAGCTCTCTGCTAGTGGTGAAACGAAATTAACCTAAAACAAAATTGGAAACTCATGCAGAGAAACTAGTTAAATGATCATATACATCCGGCATTAATTTTGAGAACACCTCCGATTGTTGTGACCATAACATCCTGGACTGCTTTATTAAAACATTTTGTTCCCGTTTTTGTTAATTCACATCAATCTGCATACAAATCACTGTTATGTAAGGATTATATAATAAAACTGAGAGTAAAAATTGAAGAAATTTTTTTGTTATCAGCGGAGTGGGCTAACAAACATGATCAAATAAAAAGTTTTAATTTAAGAGTGATATATAGCTTTCAGCATTTGATTGAATATTTTAGGTTTTCAAGCTGGCATCAAAACGTCAAATTTATACGTAGATTAAAATGAAAAGCTGAAGGGTGAATTAAGAACGGGCGGTTCGCGTTAGGTAACAGGTAACGCTAGACTGACGTTTTATGCAATAACCCGTAGTTGAAACAGATTGGATTTAAGATGTTCCACACACGGAGGGGGTACCCCCATATATTGAATTTAAGGGTAAGTGCCGCTGTTCAGGGTATGGTTTTCAGACCATCTAGTCTAGAACAGAGTGTAAAATCACGGAATTTGTTGTCTAGAACAGAATATAAACTTTTGCAATTTTTACCAAATGTTTAGTTCAGGGTGCAACAATTCTTCGCAGATGAGAAATGGTTTGACTGGGGTTTGATGTACGTGAAGTTTTTCCTGATTCCTAACTTGTTTAGAACAGGGTATCAAAATCAAGCCATTTCTTGTTTAGAACAGGGTCACACCGGCACAAACCCCATTCAAAATTCTGGTTGAGTACAACCCCCGGGGCTCCCCGCAAACATTTCACCGAAACTGGAAAAACATTTTTAAAAAGTTGGAAAATAAAAGTAATGAATAAAGGGTTTGGAACAAGTTTTTAAGGAATGATGCCAAACTTTCGCTTCAAACAGATGCCCGATAGCTTTGGTTAGTTAGTGGTTTTGTATCCGTCCATTACAATTATGCATTACTGCAAAAACTAACGTTAAGTAAATCACTGCAACACAAACACCTCTGATGAAACACGCCCTCTCTCCCGCTTAAAGCTCATCGCAAAATCTGGAAATATTTACGAGTTTTTCGCATTTACCAATATCTTTTCCTATGAAGGAGATTTCGACACTTTCAGGTTATTTATTGCGATATACGAGCCAATATATTTTTATATTGGACAAAAATGACGCGGTTGACTCACTTCACATTGTTTCTGTGATCTAATGGAAAAAACGTAAGGCTCTTTAACGGTTTTGCCCCCAGCTATTTTAAGTATTTTGAAACAGCAATATCTTTTTAAAAACTGCTCCCAAACAGTCAACAATTTCATCTCTTTGTGAGCTCGACAAGTTTTCACAATTTTTAAACTAAAACCTTATTTATCTTTGTCCGTTTGCTATAGAATGTAGCAGAAATTGAGTTATCCTCTCTCTGGAAAGACAGTATTCTGTGCTTGCATAATTGGATTACCATTAGGTATGGAACTACCCCCATTTGCAGTGTTCAAGTTTAAGTTTATTGTCTGGATTTAGAAAAGTACTCGCGAAACATTTCCCGCACCATTGTGGGAAGCGTGCAATATTGAGAGTAGCAAGGAAATATGGAGCCACCAGTTAACAAAGAATTAAAACTAGTAGTAATCAAAGATTAAAAAAGTGCGTTCGATCTGTAGCTCCCGAAAAATTTATTGTATTGATTGAGAGAAG
>JAOBBB020149979.1:0-12496 GCA_025331005.2 Zoanthus gigantus
AGTAACACAGGACATAACAAAGCTAGCTACTGGAGTCGTTCTTATGAATTGGGTCGGGCTTCCATCACAATTTTCAACTCTTTTCGCCAGGTTTTGACCCACATTGGCAAAATGTTTATTAAACTGATCAGCAATCTCAGCCTTATTAGTGTAAGCTCTATTATTACGTTTAATTTTTGAGATAGGGGTTTGTCATTTGTGCACTGAAAAATATATTTGTGCACTGAGAAATTATTTATGCACTGGAAAATGTATTTGTGCACTGGAAAATGTATTTGTGCACTGGAAAATGTATTTGTGCACTGGAAAATGTATTTGTGCACTGGAAAATATATTTGTGCACTAGAAAATATATTTGTGCACTGAAATTGTTATTTGTGCATTATATATATGGGCCACCGTAATTGAGTGATGGGTATACGTACAAATAAACCAATTCCTTTAGGTATTTAACTCATAAAATTGCGCTACAACCTGAGGATTTCTGACTTTTTATTTTAGTTTACTTTAGACAGCAAAAACAATTTTACTCTGCAAAAGGTTAACCTTTTCAGAGATTTTCCTAAATACGTAAATATTTTTATTAATCAAGATATTCCTGGATGGTGGGAGGAGGAAGACCAAAGTATTCTGATGTAGAATTTCCATACAAGCATGTAAGACAATTTCTCAATATACCTATCCATACAAGCAGAAATTTTCGTTAAAGGGAAGCTGAACACCAAAAATATTTTTTTATATGTTAAACTACATATGTTTGGGATTATTGAAATGTAATTTTTAGAGCTATTTCTCAATCGGTTTCCTTAAAAATAAATTTTAAAAGTTGCTGTTTGAACCCTAAGAGGGACGCCATTATTGGGCACGTGATCTAACAAGGTTGTTGCCGCTGACGTCACAACGTCAAACTTCAATGCCACGTCGAAGAACTGTAGTCGCTTGTCAAGTGTAAAATAGTTTATTTGGAAAATGGTGCACTGTTGTGCACCAGGTTGCAAAAATTATTCTTCTAAGACTAAAGATCTTGAAGTTGTTGTAAGTTATCATAAAATCCCATCAGAACCGAAGCTACAAAAAGCATGGATAGCACGCCTGCGAAGGGAAAATCTTCCGCCATTGAAGAACTGCTACGTGTGCAGTGAACATTTCGAGGCAGATTGTTTTGTTCCTGATATGGTTGAACAGCTAACAGGAAATAGAAATAGACGAAAGTTAAAGGCAGATGCTGTCCCAAGCATATTTAACTTTGCTACCAGTAATACAGAAACGAAAAGAAGACGGGAGTCGACCGAAAATCGACTCAAACGTCAGCGACAGAAAGAAGTGAGTTTCTTAAAATTTTAATACAATGATTTGCTATGTTAGTTAAGATATTTTCCCATTTATAGCTCCGTGTTTATGTCACTTTTTCTTTTTTTCTTAATCGAATTATTTACTTATCTATTAATGTTGATGTTAGCTTCCAAATGTTACTTTTTTAAAAAGAAAAAAATTAATTCCGATCACTTATATTATTTTTAATTTTTTGAGTTGCTTGGCCGGCTGCCAGTCATTTAGACACTTCCTAAAAATTGCATTTTTTTTTAATAAAAAAATATTAAGTTGGTTAGCTGGTTCGTTTGATAATTTATTAAATTTTTAAACAGATATTTCGGCAGCTCTTTGGCTCCGTGGCGCGTGAGATTGTTAAAATATCGAACTCCTTTTACCTCAATTAATACCTATGTGAGCTTTAAACTATTCTTTAATAAAAATATTTAGCTATCTTTGTCGCCCTAAACTCACCGCATCTATGAAACTAAAACTGATAAAATAAAATGAAATAGAAATATCTTGCCAAACCCCAACCTCATTATACTCATTTTTTAGACTCTAGACAACCTTCTGGCTCAACAAAGCACAAATGCTACTGGGAGTGAACCATCTGATTATGAATGTAATATACCTGACATACCTGAAGAACAGGCCAACTCAGTAGATATAGGGATTCAGTGTTATCTCGATTCCAAGTACATCATTACAAAAAGTGTCTCTACTCAAACCGATGGTAGCACTTATGATATTCAGCAAGATTGCTCTTCGCATTTCTATTCTGAACAAGGCAAAGAAATTAGTGAAAGACCTGCTACAGTTAATTTGGACTATCTTCAAGATCATACTTATTGTGCTCAATTGCCATCTGTGTCACCAAGTAAATCAGTTGAAAGTGTCTCACCGCAAAAATCTATGCGAAGTGTAAGTCAATGTGCATCTTCATCAATGCTCTCTAGTTGTAGTGAGGAAGATGATGAGTTTAGTCCATCTCAGGAGACTGAAACCTCTGTTAACACAGAATCTGAAGAAGAAGACCAAAAATGTGAGAAATATATCAAAATGCCCAAGTATTTAGTCTTTGATTCTTGCTTGAGAGATTTGTTTACGTTTTGCAGAAACTGTGGTGCAAGTGTGAGTGATACGACCATATCGCGTTTGGGTAGCCTTGTCACAGTAAAAACAACTTGCTTGCAAGGCCATGCCAGCACATGGAACTCCCAACCCATTATTAATCAGAAACCTGTTGGGAATCTTCTTATTTCGTCTTCCATTTTATTCACTGGAAACACTTTCGTTAGAATAGAGAATTTTGCTGCATGTCTGGGACTGCAGTTTTTAAGTGATAGAGCTTTTTATAAAAACCAGGATCAATACCTGTTCCCAGTTATAAATGCAGCGTGGGAGAAAGAAAGAGAAGCTGTTGTTGACGAATTGTGCAACAAGGAGATTGTAAAGCTAAGTGGAGATGGAAGGTCTGACAGCCCTGGCCATAATGCCAAGTATGGCACGTACACCTGCATGGATAGTGAAAGTGGTAAAGTTGCAGAATTTAGTTTGGTTCAGGTTACTGAGGTCAGCTCATCAAATGCAATGGAAAAAGAAGGCTTTGTTAGGTGCTTGAACAGCCTGGAGGGCAGTGAGGTGATCATCAACACTGTAGCAACTGACAGACATGTTTCAATAACAAGCACCATGGAGAAAGAGTACAGTCACATCAGACATCAGTATGATGTATGGCACCTGTCCAAAGCTGTGGTAAAAAAACTGAATAAAAAAGCTAAAAAAAAAGAGTGTGAAGAATTACGTAGCTGGATTCAGTCAGTTTCAAATCATCTGTGGTGGTGTGCTGCAACATGTAATGGTGATTCTATTTTGCTGAAAGAAAAATGGATGTCAATCCTCAACCACATTCAGAACAAGCATTCTTGGTCAGATGCAACACAATTTAAAAGTTGTGCACATCCCCCTCTGACCCGAAGTGAGGCGCAAAGGAAGTGCTGGCTTAAGCCAGGAACAGCAGCTTTTGTGGCACTAGAGGAAATTGTTCTTGAGCGTAAGCTCTTAAAAGATCTGTCAAAACTAACTGACTTTTGCCATACGGGGGGACTAGAAGTCTACCATTCAATGTTGTTGAAATATTGCTCCAAGCGTCAGCACTTCTCCTACAAGGGCATGTTGGCTCGTATCCAGTTAGCTGCCATCGACAACAATCACAACACAGGTGTTTTTAATACTAATATTTATATCTGCTCTCATTTTAGTATTCACAACAAAGATTTATTATTACCTTCTCTAAAGCTAATTTATGAAAATATAATTATTCCAATTCTTCCTTTAGGGTCCAATTTTTAAGATGTAAATAGGGGTATAACATACAGGGTTTGAAATTAAAAACAATTCTTTGTTTTTAATTATAGAAAGAAGTCAGGCCATTATAAAGAAAGGTGAAAGGTGTGGTGAGGCAAGGTACAATAAAAGCTTCCCCAAGATGCATAAGCGCTGGGTGGTGAAGCCAGTTAAGGAAAAGAAGAACTACGACTTCCTTCTCGAGCTCCAGAAAGATGTGTTAGATCTGTGTGAAGGTGCTGAAGACCTCCCTGACGTATCTTTTGTAGACTTGCCTGCCAATATTGCAACAGAAACAGCTCCAGATAAACAAGTATTAATTGCTCAACACAGAACAAGATTTTATATTTCATCATAGTTATTTTGGAAAACAAAAATTTCTCACTTGTTCTACCAATTTATTTCAGTTTGTCAGAAAAAATTCTAATGCATATAATCGACAGTACTCTTTATTTGAATATATTGCATATTGAGCAAAGAAACATTGTAAGTTCAGTTGATATAAATGAATAGGAAATAACTGGTCAAGCCAGACCAAGTTAGCATTCTCTTTTATTGTCATTTAAGACATTATGCATTTTTCAGCTTAGCAACAGAGTTGAGCAGATTATTACAGCATGTTCTATTTTGTTTTGATTGAGCTTGAAACAAATGCTATGTATTAGACAAAACTGATCACACAACTACAAAAGCAGTTTTTTTTTCATGGAAAGTTGATTAGTTTTTAGTTTTCAAAAAACAAACTTTAGCTTGTTAATGAAACAGGAAAACAATCTGGTCTGTCTTCACGTAGCAAAAATATTTTAAGGACCAGTTCACCTAACAGAAATTTACTCTCATTTGTTTTTACGTGTTAAATATCTATGTACATATTAATTTTTATAGGTTTTTTAGTATATAATGCCTTACCTCTATTAAATAATTAAAAGTGCACCCCTTGTAAGTAAATATTGACACTATGTTTGAGCCTTCATGGATTTTCGCTTATATATTAACTGGCAACACAATTTTGCCAAACTCCCATGATCTAATTTTTAAGAGCATGTGAACCAATATTTGGATTGCCAGCTTTGGAATTAGCTCCACATTCAAGATCATTGGGTTTAAATATAAAAAACAGAAAAACCACTTTTCTATAATAAGAATGATCTTGTCATGAAAAGTAATTAAACTAATTTGGTATTTGCAAAAGCCTTATTTTCTGTATCCCTTTTATTAGTATTTTATAGAATTATTTACATGGTACTGGCTCTACAATATGACTATATATAGCTGGGAATTTAACCATTTCTTTTGGCGGAGAATTGTATTGTTAGACTGACCAATTGTGTTTTGTAAAAATTAAAAAGCATTACTGGTGCACAATACTTTGATTCCCTTGCATCTTAGTATGTTTTCACTGCGCCAAACAAAGGAAAAGAGAAATTTAAACCTACAAGAATAACCTAGTGGCCTTTCCACTTAGTCTTAAAATACATTCTGACAAATCAGTCCACATCATTTTTGTTGACAAATGAACCCCATATTTTCTCCAAGACTACAAAGAACCCATTTAGGATGATTTCATTACATTAAAGTCACAAATCAAGTCCAAATGTATTTTTAATCATCAATTTATTTATAACAGCTAATAACTAAATTTCAGTGGTAAATTAGGACATAACACTGAGAATTTAATTTTTAGATTGAATGTAAGTTATCTATTTCAACATCATTTTTATAAATTGTTAAAAAAGCCCTGTTTATTTATTCAGCACATCTATTAGTCACTATTCTTACATAATTAATTGAGATATTTTTCACCAAAACAAAATTACAATTTTCAAATCACAAAAACAAAAAACCTTATTGCCTTATCCATCTAAACCTGTCCAGAACACTTTGTTAGCTAAGGTTTTTCTCTATGAGCAGGGCTTTAGGTAAATAAAATTAATGAGATAAAAATGAATTTAACTTTTAGAAATAAAAATTCAAAATTGCATTATTTAAATGAAAATGAATTGGGATAAAAAATTATTGTTGAGAATCAATACACCATTTTACTAAATAAATAAATACAATATGATTTGCCAGTTTCAGGCCTCTCTGGGGGAAAAATAGTGTTGCTCGGTCATATTTTGTCTTATTCATTCACCAAAATGACAGTTTTTAGCCCCCACAAAGGACAAGGGAGAACAAATATTTACATTAGTAAAATGGTGTAATTAGTAATATGCGTTCAACAGCATCTGAAAAGTTCTCCAGTTAAACGTTAAAAAGCAAATGGTAAATACGAAAATGGTCAATAGCTATTCATCTGCATAATGAAATCCTTCAAAAATAAAGTCATCTTCTGGACCCGGTGGAGGGTAGTGCTGCCTTATACACATCACAGCGCATGATAGCAGGACAACTCTTGCGTCTTTACCAAGAAATCCCCAGCACCATCTGGCTAGTTGTCGGTATGCGATGTGGCGATACTGTTTATGTTCTGGGCCTTCATAAGAATCTTTATACTGCTGTTTGTATTGTTTCCATGCAGTACGAAGAACATACTTGTTTATGCATACTGGCAAGAAACCTGGATGTTCGGTAATGCAAGAAACAGGTTCTGTTCTTTCTCCTTCTAATACCAATGCCTGGCACATGTCCCAAACTTCATTAATTTCACGGCAGCAAACACATTCATTGATTTTTCCCATTATCTGACAATTTCCGCACGTACACCTTGAAAAGAACAGCAGTTGCTTTAGTAAGAGGCTTTTCTAACGGGTTTTTAGTACTTATCGAGTGATGTTTATCGTTGATTATAAATCAGATGATACCTAAAGCGACGTTGGTTAATTACAAACTTAGAGAATGGAGATTGGAGACGGAAATATTTTTTTTACTAAAAGCAGTATTTCATGTAAGGAAGACTCGCATAATTTATTCCACGTGTTCACCGAGCAAAAATAGCACTTCACCGAGCAAAAAGAGCAACTCGTTTAAACATGGACAACTTGAATTATTATTCTTACCAATTTGAACTCTGCAGTCGATCGTATTCGTGATCTTCGCTATCCATGCTTTCCTCTGAGGCGTCGCTGTTAGAATCTGATGAAACTTCAATCTCGGGTTCAAACTGATATGGTTGAATGCCGTCTTCGCTTAAACGCTCCAAAAACTCTTCAGAAAATCCTTCGCTGGAGCTGTCTGAGTATTCTGAAGATGAACTACTATCAGACATAGCTTTCTACGTTAAAATAAATAATTATATTAACAAACTTCGCGAACTATGCAGAGAAAACAGTCCCAACAAGACAATTTCGAAGTAAACTCTCATTATGAATTGACGCTTTGACGTTCTGACGTCAGAAGCAAGTTTTCTGAGCCCGCAGTAAAAGTGCAATATGGCGACTGTCTGAAGGTCTGACTAGCTCTTTTTATAATAAATTTTTTAGAATATACATATGCGAATTGCTCTAAAAATTATTTTTTTGGAATCTCTAGTTAATGTACTTTAACATATAAAAAAATAATTTTGGTGTTCAGCTTCCCTTTAATACTTCCCTTGACAAAACAGTACTGTCTTTGGATTGCAAACGGCTTGTGTTCGCAGTTGCGAGCGACGAATCTGACATGTGGCTCTCGCTCGGCGCTGGCGCTGAAAAGTAAATCCCATTCCGCACGTGAATTCTTCACTTAAATACACCCAATCTTATCCCAAATCAAAGCTAAAACAATGAAATTAGTCAAGGTACCTGTGATTCCTTTGTTTAACGACAAAAACTTTTAAATAAAAGGCAAACAACCACTTTTAAATACCATTCAAAACCAGTCGTGCATGGAGAAGGCCTAGATAAAAAAATCCCGAAAAATTGCCTAAAAATCTTTCCGGAAATTCTCGCTAAAAGTTCTATAAATCACAATTTTTTTTTCTAAAAATCTCATAAATCTCTCTAAAAATCTCAAAAAATCGTTAATGTTAAGGAATATCTCACACTCAACACCTTTATAAATTTTTAAAGTTACTCTTTAATCAATCTGACCACATTACAACTGTGAAGACAACTGTCGGTACGAAGAACGGAATAAAATTTAAACTACAAATATTTCTTTCACGAAAAGACACATCCAGAGTCCTTTTGTCACCTGATGACTTACACTGTCCAACAGAATCCACTTATTGAACGACTAATACCTCGATGTTCTTTCATAAACATAGAATAACATTTGATTTAAGGTAAATTTGAATATGTCGAACCAGCCTCAGCGTCACTGCTGTCTCTCAATAAACCAACTGTCAGCGATCGTTCACTCTGAGCATCAAAGCTCCCTCAATCATGTCCTCAAGAGCATCGTGCTGCTGGTCACCAAACATGGTGACTAAAAGCGAGAACACTCTCTCAGCAGCTGCGGATGATGGCTGCACAAGAACCAATTTCTTCACTGCAGCGGACCATGAAGGGAGATCTGTAGAAGTGGTTTTCCACCATTGCCACGTGTCTTCCAGGACATCAAAATCATTTCGGATGTCGGCAGCCTTCACTAGGTATGCTGGAAGTTCATCCTTCAAGGACTGAATCACCCCGGCATCGTTTAGGAATGGCACATCTTCGATGGAGTCGATGTCAGTGGCAACTGGACGTGATACTTTGACAAACTTGGGATTGAATAGTCGTGCGGCTCGGAAGACACTGATGGACCTAGAGACAATTGGATCGTTTGCTACAGTTTCTGTGTAGTATTCGAAGGCCGGCTTGAGGCATTCCCTAACACCGTACTGGTACCACCGTTGGCGATCTCCATAGTTTACAGGAAACAATTCTTGTATCACATGAACAAGAGTGGGAAAGTTGTGCACACGAATGTATTCTTTCAGCTCTTCAAGCTTCTCGAATGCCACAAATACCAGGGTGCCATCTCCTTCAAGCGTGTATGTTGCCTGTACAAACTTCTCCAGCTCCATAAGTGCTGCCAGCTCAACTCTCAGCTGTATCTGGTCTTCAGCTAGGGCTTGGGCGAGCTTCTGTCTGGTTTTCTTGGCAAACTCATCATTGTTGGCCAGGAATACTGGAATGTGCCTCCATTCTTCAAAGACAACCTTCGCACATTCCCACAAACTCCACCACCTGGTCGAGTTATACCGTGGCATCGCTTTTCCTGTCAATTGCATCCAAACACGTCTTGCTCTCATGCTTGTGGTGAAGATCAAGTTCCAGGAAGACATGAATGGGCTGAGAACGGGGGTGTCTGACTTCACGCCTACACGGTCAAGGAAATGGGATATACAGCCCACATCTAACATGTCTGGATATAACACAGACACTGTGGCTAGAGCCTTGGTGTTCACTGATGCCCTGTCCCTCATTGCAGCTAGTAGATTGTTCTGCGAGACATCGAGCTTTCTATGCAAAACTTCAATAACAACTCTTGCCAGTTCATCTCCATTTACTGAGCTCTGAATCAACTGAAAACGAACAAGCCTTGACTTTAATTCCCAATTGTTTACAAAGCGAACAAGTACAGCAAGTGCTTCACCATCTCTGGTGGTACCATCAAAGATTATGCTCAGATTCTTGCCCTTGACTTCTTCTGCAACTGTCTTATATTCCTGTTCCAGGATAAATGGGATCAGCTGGCGCATGTTAGGCGCTGAGGTTAGTGGCATGCCTGCTTCTTCAAAAAGGTCTCTGAAATATTCTAAACGATTTATTGGCGTACCACTCTTCAAGAAAGCTTGCACTACCTTTACTCTGAACACTCTGGTGGAACTGGATAGTTTTTCTCCTACTGGGTGCTTCTCTTCATCATACTTGCACAATGCCTTGGCGATTTCCTCCTCTCTTTTGTTGGTTTTGGCCATCTTTTCCTTGTTCAGCTTGTGTTTTTTGCTTGATACATGAGTACTTAAGTTTGACTTTTTTACAGTCATTTCCTCCTTACAGGCTTGGCAAAAAATTGCATTCCCTGGGCTTGCCTTCAGGGTTTCATTTTTGAACTCTTCCACGCGTTGTTTCGCTGAGACACCTTTTGGTTCATAGGCAGCAGCACTTCTGCCATTAGATTTCGTCTTTACAGATCGCCGATTGCCCCCCGAGTTCACAGTGATTTTCCGCTTTCTTGCTAGGTCACTGGCTTTGGGCGGCCTCAGTGCATCTAAAACTGATTGTACTTCCCTTGCTCTTCCTTGAGTTTCTTCCACAGCGTCAGCAAGCTCAATTATCTCTGCATTAGCTTCAACGGAGCCGCCGGAGGCAGCCATGTTTCTTTACATACCAAAGAATTGTGGGAATTACCCATTGAAAACCCGCTGAACTGATAGGGACAGCACGCAGGCTCAAGATAAATCTTACAATGTAACCGAGAACTAGGCCCGGTAGTTTATGGCGTCATAAAGTTATGAATATCAAAATTATTCATCAAAAGTAATTTAAAACGGAAAATAACTATCTGTAAGGCAGCAATTTATTGATTGATTAAAATTTTGCCCAAAATAGTTTTAAAAAATTAGAATATTGCTTCAGAAAATCTCATAATTTCTAAAAATATCCACATTTTCTAAAAATCTTTCTAAGGTCTAAAAATCCCAACAAAACAATCCGGATTTTTTTATCTAGGCCTAGCATGGAGTTACGTACCAAATGAAAACTCAGGGCTTCTTCTTTCAAGAACTGTTCCTCTCAGGGGTATACTAGTGTTGTAAAGGCTACGGAACAGCAAATCTTTACATACACCCTCTAAAATAATTTTGGCCGTGGCCGCCACGGGGGTTAGAAACAGCCGTGATGTGGTTGAACGAAAAATTCATTTTCTTTGTCGCTATTTAATTAATTAGTCTAAAATTAACACTTTTTGCGAAAAAAAAGAATTATCTCTCCACTGATATTAATTTAATTTTGTAGAAAACATAACCAATTTGAGCGTTATCCGACGAAAATACGACTAGTACCCAGACCCCATAGACCTCCCTAATCGTAGGCATTTCTCTTTGATGTGGCCCATCGTTTCCATCACTTTTTTTCTTATATCCAAGGCCACTTCTCTGCCTTTGTTTATTTTTGTTTTAGCTGCCTTGGCTTCTTCGTCGGCTTGCTTGTCAGATTCATCACTGAGATGAGCTAGTTCTTCCAACAGCTGTTCGTATACTTCTTGTTCATCGTCACTACCGGCCCCTGTAGCTCTCAATTCTTCAGCATTTTTGGTTTTGTCTTTTATAGCAATCACCTCCCAAAGATTTCCTCTTTCCCTGATGCCAGTTTTGTATTGAAAGATGCCTTGAGCAGCCATTTCTCTCATCAGTTTGTCTTTTTCTTCCGTCCAAATTGTCACAATTCTAGTAATAAAATGAAAACAAAAGTCTTTCAAAACCAAAAAATCTTTCAAACTACTAACTTTTTATGAGGTTTCGCAATCATATTCGTTTGTTGTTTTCCACGTTCTGATCAAAACGTCAAACTACTGCTTTCCACGTCTAGAACGCAACGCCAAAAACTCAGGACTCGTTAATTTGGCTCGTTACCAGGCTTTTTTCTCCGATAAGACGTCGCAAATGATGGCCGCGTCTTCATGTTAAATCAGTCTATTTTTCGCCACACACACATTTTTTCCTGACATATTCGCCCATTTAAAATCCAGATACATACATCTTACAACACACATTCCAAAAAGAACAGTATATTATACACACCACACTCCATGTCGAGTTATTCCGTTTTTCACTCACCCTTCCTTTGACACTCATATGAAAACACCTTTTAAATTACAGATTTTTACCATGCCATCCCCATATGCCTCTGGGTTTTCTGATACATTGCTAATCAGTTATACTGATTGGTCATCATACAGTAGTTCATAATAATTTCTCAAAACCTGTCATACCATTTTCAATATACACACATATTATTTGATCACAAGAAGTTACCTCCTTCACAATTATACACAAAAGTACTACTTAACAACACAGCCGTTAGTTCAGAATCATTTGTCAAATATCCTGATTCAAATCAAAGCAAATTTCAGTCCAAACCAATACAGAATACTTGACATGTCAAAATCTAGCACCGTCGTTTTTTATTCTGCACAGAGTTTCTCTTAATATACAAGCAAAAACATTAATATCAGGCTATTAAAAAAACGAAGACCTATGTATAAAATTCAAATAATAGCTGTGAATTCACGCCGAGCATAGTCATGTTTTATACAAGTTTAAACTGAATAATAATAAATCTGTTCGAAAACGGCTTCTACTTTAGATTATTAACGATATTTCATGAAGCATGGAGATTTGACCAAAGAAACTACTGTGTACGAGTTCCCTCATCCTTTAGCTCTATTGTTTCATACACTAGCTATGTTTTTTAGCCGATAAACGCTGCGGAAACGAATTTTGCTTATCCCGGATTAGGTCTGGTTTTGTAAGCATGGCAGCCACGCTTCAGATGCGCTCCCTGAAGGCAAGTTGCGACCTCGATTGGGTTATTAGCATAAAAATACGCCACCAATGATGAAATTTAAAAGTCTAATTTTCTAGGTTATCTTCTATATGTAGGTAAATTTTAATTGCAGAAAAATTTAATACTTTAGCGAGAATGAACGAACGGAAAGATTGGATGTGGCAATTGTTTGGCTCGAATTCGCGTGGTAAAATCACGTGACTAAACTCCCTACTTTGAGGGATTCCACCGTCTTGACAACCTTATTAACAGGTGCTGAGAGCGATTTAAACACAATCTAAAAGACCTTTAAGCATCGAGTCTTGAACTTTTAGGAGCTCACGGACAGTAACCATGGTCACGTTCAAAGTCCAGAAGCAATAGTTGCAGCTAATACCACAGCTTTATTTCAAACTCCAGTAGTTGTTATTGCACGTCAC
>JAOBBB020150075.1:0-12495 GCA_025331005.2 Zoanthus gigantus
ATATATATGTTGTAAAAATCTCCGACACCATTTTGGAATTCAATTTGATCTAATCTTTTAATGATAAAAATAATTCCAGAAATTAAAATGCTGATTAATTGGAACTCCACAAAGGAAAACTATTCAATCTAAATCAATGGTGTCATCCTTGCTTACCAATTTCTAAAGAAAAACGATTCATACTGATCATTATTTAGAGAACTTCTAGAGTAATATGGCAGGACAGGATTACTAATGAAGAGGTCAGAAAAAGATGTGGGGTGGTTGAACATATAGAGTAAGGAAAATAAGGTTGAGATGGTTTGGTCATGTAAAACATAGGGATGAGAATAGCATCATTACTTAGGAGAGTAGTAGAGCTGGAGGTGGAAGGTAGAAGGCCAGTAGGTAGGCCAAAGACAACCTGGAGTAAGGTAGTGGAAGAAGACATGAGGAAGTTAAACATCACAGAAGATATGACAGAGGATAAAAAGGATAGAAAACAGTGGAGGCAGCTCAGAGTGGGAAACTCTTGACGTTAAATGAAGAGATATTTATAAGTTATAAACCAAAAACACTACAGAAAGTGTACTGTAACCTTAATACTTCAATTACTGTATTCAAAATACAGCTGTTCTGTAACACTAATTTTTTTAAACCTGTTTCACTGTGGGAAAAAATTGTATTCTTTCAGCAAACAACTGATACAGAACGTAAACTTGCTGCCATGGGCTTATCACCGAGTGAAGATTTTGTAAACTTTGAACTAGAAGAGCCTCAAAGCTCTCAGATAATTGCACCAATTGTAACTGAAAGAGCCAGAACACCTTCGCCAAACCCTATTCAATCAAGTGCTCCCCTCACCTACACCTCAGTAGCTAAAGTGCCGACAACTACAACAACAACAACAACAACAACAAAGGTAATTCATGTATTGATTGTTGTTGTCAGTAAAAGTCTGCACAGTAGCTATGGTCTCAGTTTTAAATCTAGCCAGGCTATCAGTGTATATCAAGCTAAGAATATAGAATATAAAATTAATTATATACATAGTTCTCGTTGGATAAGGCTTTGAATGAAAACAGCTCGTATACATGTATGTTACAGGTAAACATTATTTTTAGGTTATTCTACTTTTAATCTAGTTTATTTTTTTCAAACTAATTGATTTTTTCATGTTTGTTCCAAACTAGTTCATTTTTTTCTAACGAGTTTTTTTTTTTTTTAACTGGGTGATTTTATTGGGGCTGAAAAAGTGGCAAAAATAGAAAAATTAATATGAGACAATTTGCGTTGCTCACTTGTGTGGTCTAGTGGTAGTGATAGTTGACTCGAAATGCAGAGTTATACATACTGTAGATGTTCAAATCTGGGTGAGTATGAATAAAATTGCTTTTTCAAAAAATGTGGTTGATTAATGTGTGTTGGAGGTGGGGAGCCATTGTTGAAGGGTGGGGCTCAATTGTTAGGGGTGGGGGTGCTGTGTTGGTGGAAAAAGGGGTTTGGGTTAGAGTTGTAGTTCAAAATCTTTTTGATTTTTCTTGTCAAATATTTAAAATATATGTCAAACACCAATAAATGGCAATCTAAAATGGTGTGTTTGACATTAACTTGCTGAAGACATTATTTGTCTTCAGGTAACTAGCAGATCTATTCATTACTTAAACCAGATACCTATTGTTTATGTTTTTAAAAACAGACCGGTAGAGAGTCACCACCAGCCTCTACAAATTCTGTGGTAGAAATTGATGATCTTGAGAAATTTGTTTTGAGGTATGCTAATAGTAGTACTAAAGTACCATTTTATTAACTTGGCAAATGTGACATCTGCACTAAAAAGAAGATTAAAAATTAGAAATTGTTTATGGAGATGTTGGGATTGAAGGAAACAGTGGTTCAGATGGCAAAGGCGAATGCAGTGAGATGGTACGGGCATGTGTTAAGGAGGGATGATGGCCATGTTTTGAGGAAGGCATTGGAGTTTGAAGTGAAGGGAAAGAGGAGGCGAGGACGACCGAGGAAGACATGGAGATCGCAAGTGGAGAAGGAGAGTAAGAGTGTTGGTTTGAAAAAGGAGGATGCAAAGAATCGAGTGAGATGGAGAGTGGGAGTGGGACAGATTGCTGGCAGAGTGGGGTAAATCCAGCCACCCTCGTTTACGGGGATAAAACCGGATCAAAACTGGATTGATTATAATGATGATTATGCTCCTCAGACTTTCAAATAATTTTGCAAAGATAGATCTCTAAGAATAGGGTGTCATTAGAACAGTAGTTTATATTTTCTAGCCCTATGCTTACCGTTATTGTGCTAAAAATGATGTGAAATATTTTTAAACTGTCCTTACTTTGAACCAATGAATGAAACCTTACAAAAAGACCATTCATTTTCTTTTTCTTTATAGATTACGGTAAGTATAATCTGAAAATGTTCATCTAAATTCTACAAAGGTTTTTTTCTGTTCATTTTATCTTTAACATATGACTTGGATAATTCACAGAGTTGCCACGGGCCTTGAAAATCCTGGAAAGTCCTGGAATTGGGGAAAAATATTTCCAGGCCCTGGAAAGTCCTTGAATTTGTGTCGTGGTCCTTGAAAATCCTGGAATAGGCAAAAAAATGTCTTTCTTTATTTCCAAAAATAATAAATATGCCGTTAGTTAAAATATTTTTGATACGACAGTGCTGTAAAACAAAAACTGTGACTTTATAAGGCCTGACTTTTGTCTAAATGCGACCTGTCATTGGTTGTTTTGCATTGTCAGGATCAGCCAATTCAGTAAAGCTGAATAGTTACGCTTGCTTTGAAAAAAAAAATGTGTAAAGCGTTCAGGTTTTAGTTGATAGAAAAGATCCTGGATTTCCTTGAAAAGGTCCTGGAAAGTCATGGAAAAGTCCTTGAATTTCACATCAAGTAAATAGTGGCAACCCTGACCCTTTATCGGTACCCATTTTCTTTCTATGTACACTTTATCTGTGTCCTTTTTGTAATCACAAGTAATCTGCCTACAAGATTGCACCTTTTTTAGACTTATAAATGTATTTCGATCATAGTTGGTTTGTTGACCTAACAAGGGCTGTCAACAGGATGATCCTCAAATAAAGTTAATAAGTTATTTGAATACTTAGCAATGTCGAGGACAGCTCATTTTAGTGGCCATTAAAATGCTATTAACAGGTTAACATCCGTGATTCGGTAATTTAGTTCAGTGACTAAATGTATGAAGACAATTTAAGAACTTTGTATTACTTTATTTTGTTTTAATTCACAGCTGATGACATCCAAAGATCAGAAACTTTTATATCAGCTGAATTTTGAAGACGAACAGACTGTTTTTGTGAAGATTTCAGGAACATCTGTGGCAACTGTTCCCACCAAGGAAGATGCAGAGGTAAAAGTCAGTGTAGTACAAACTACCGTATTAGCCCGTGTATAAGTCGAGCTCCATTTTTAAAGCCAAAACTGGTCCTTTTTGAAAAGTTTCGCGTGTTTTCAAGTGTATAGAGCATTTTCACACAGTCCAAAAAAGACACAAAAGACAATAGGCATAGCGGTCATGTTGGTGTTCCAAACAAAACAAAGAATAAAAATTATTTTATTGAGAGTACACCAACATTCCTGCAGTGGCGTTAGGTTAAAATGCTCTATAATCAGGTGATTTAAACAAAAAACGTTCGAACAGTCATAAATCAGTATTTTAAAGTATCAGCGATGGTATTTGATCATTCATTTTATTTTGTTTAGTGGCTCATAAAGAAGCTGTTTGTTTTCTTAGCTTAAAAGCCAAGGAAGTCTTCTCCATCATCGCTTTCGTCAAAGAGATCCTGCCACTGCTCTTCAGTGAGTCCGTCATCATTTTCTTTTCTGCTCATAATATGAAAAAATGAATTATTTTATTTTATATCTTCTGCTCTGCGATTCCTTTTACCCTATAGTACTGGAATTTTGGCATTTGTGAGATTTGGTGAAAGTATTGCAGATTTTTTTTCCGTGTATAACTCGTGGTCGATTTTGTTGGCCAATTTTGATTTTTCACGTTCCGAAACCTTGACTTATACATAGGCAAATATGTTATGTATCTTACTATTTCTCTCTAGCAGGAATACCATATCTCATCTCAAAACTTATCCTGTTGATTAAAATCAGTTTGCTTTTTTAGTTAAGTATTTGTCGACGTAATTCAGAAGTATATATGACATTGATATTTCTGACAACAGAGCAAACCTAGAGTTTTTCCAGGAGCAGTGTGTTTTGTTGTCGTGCAAGTATGCTTGGGAAACTTTAAAATAGATTTGATGGATTTGATTATTAACACATTAATTATTTAAGAAATAAAACATTTTGTCCGTACGTTCATAGCCTGGTGAAAACCGAGGCGAAAGTTTGGGAGAATTCGAGAGCAGATCAGTGAAAACCTGAGATGAAGTCGAGAATTCTAACAAAATTTGCCGAGATTTTCAGTAGGTTATAAAAGCATGGAGAAAATGTTTTATTTCTTTTATGAAATTGCTATTTTCCGTCTTTACAAATTGAAATACGGTACACGAAGCGCGTGTGTATACTTTAATTTCTTTCATGAAACTGAAATTCTTACAACTTGGAGAAAGCCAACCATATTACTTATGTCGTTTTCGTGCCTCTTAGCGCTATAAAAACACCCTTGTAGACCAATTAGACGCACGTTCTATCTAAATTATTTTATAATTTCAGATGCAAGATCAGACAGTAAGAGTTGAAGAGGTAAGATATTGATCAGCGTGGCTCTAATCTTTTTACGAGATTTCATCGTTTAAGATCATAGACAGTAGAGCCTACAGAGATGTAACGCTTCCTCTGATTGGCTATTCAGCTTGCTTTGGTTTTGTAGAAAGGCACAGTGTGGTTTAGAAAAGTCACTTCTTTTACGTTTTTCCAAAATTGAGTTGGAAGAAGCGCAACAAATTCTTGATTTCATTTTGTAGCTTTAGCTTTTGAGTCAATCATAAGTATTATTTGAAGCAGGAAGTACATTGACTTATGACCCACAAAGAAGTAACTACTGCCTTGCTGTTGCGAAACCCTAACCCAAGAAACAAAATGCCCATCGTCTAAGACAATCAAGTTACAATTTTTTTATGATGTTATGGGGCTGGAAAGAGTCATTTACACCCATTAAGTGTGTTTTCAATCTTTCGTTTATTTTGCTTATACCATTCTTTGAAAAGGATTCTTTCGCCAGCAATTTAAAATTATTTTTTTACTGACGTGGTTTTGAATATATTCGCGTTGCTCTTATAAAACACGTTGGTTAACTTCCAAATTCATAATATTTACCTTTTCCTTCATAGCGCAGTGAGATGGATATTCTTCATAGCATAAACTACACAGGCTGAGGCTTAAAAATACTTTATTCTTTTCTAATATATTCTAACGTTACACTTCTCAATTTATACGCTTACGCAATATTTGATTTCGTTATTCTGAGGAAGGCATGAGATAAGCCGAAACATGTCAATCTCCATTAACGCAGTATGGACATTCATTAAAATATTTTTCTTCATCCATTTGGATCAATCACTATTTTCTTGGCTGTGTACCAACAAATAAAACTTTCACGCTTGTGGCGCGATGCACATTTGCTGAGTTCTCAGGTATTTATCAAGTGCAGTTCGAGTAGCGGTAAGCCGTTTCTTGTTATAGAATGTTACATATCGTTTTCTTGCTGACAGGTAAAACGTTTGGAGGCATTTGATGAATGCTCTGTTATTATCTTGTTGAAACAATGCTGCAAAACATAGATATTTTTATTATTGTGTTCAATTACTGGTGACAGATTTGGAAAACAAGATATTGCATTATGAATTTTTGCATTTGTATAAGTGTTTAGAAAGATACTTACCACTGAATACTGTTAAACCAAACTCTGTTGCCCTGTTTGCGTACTTTATGTACTTCATCTTCCTCGTTTATTGATATAATGTCAACCTAGTAAACCAAAGCAAAACGGGAAACAGTTTATTTCTCTTTGGCTGCCCAGAGGGAAATATTACTTTGTCAATCACCTCCGAGTTAACCAATGAGAACACATGAAAAGTACTATTTACATGTGTGGCATTAGACTTGCCACAAGTCGACCTGTGAGAGGTCGACTTGTTTCGCTTGAAGGGTTTTCATTTGCGTTTCGTGCCAAAATGAGGAATGGCGTGACTTGCAACAGGTGTCACGGATTACATTTGGAATGAAAAGTCCTTCGTCTCGTTTAGTCAGTACTCTGAAAATGTACGACTACCCTGAAATTCATAAGATCGACTTGTGACAGGTTTAAAAGTTCTTGAATTGAATGGCGGAAAGTATTGGTTCTACTGTGACTAAAACAATCGAATGCGTACAAAGCTAGCTTGAAAGTCAAACTTTTCCCAGCTCCGATTGGTGTAGAAACAAACACATCTCTACCAGAAAGATATCCTTCCACTGTTTTCTTCTGGTAGTCACACAATACGTGATATCCAGTGGCCTTTAAAGTTTATTCTATGGCTTTCATAATCGACCCTATATTGAATTTAACTGCAGGTCACGTTTCGTTGCACATAGTTTAAGAGTTACAGTCCCAAGGGATAGCCAGGAGACCTCTGGTTGGCTGAAGCTCAGTGACCTGTTTTTGGGTCGCTAAAATTGGCGGCAATCAAGTTTGAAAAGTCCTTCGTCCGGCAGATACTGAATAAACAAGACGAAGGAATTTTCAGAAACTCTTGTGTGGCATGTACTAAAAGTGAATATAGCACGTTTGTTGTTTATTTTTTTCTACTTTAATGCCAGTATGTGTATCTCATGCTAACAGGGTGGGGCTAGTGGATCAAGCTGGCAGACCTGTGCTCTGGAACAGGTAAGGTTTTGAAACCAGTTGATAATTGTTGTACCTTTCTCAGCTTTGGTGTAACTTTATGATTATCAATGAAACACCCAGATCCTCTGGGACAAACTATCAGAAGAAAATGTTTTTAGCCACATTCTTTTCGTGAGTTAATTAAGGATACGAAACTGATGTGAGTGGTTTGTTTACAAATACATGCAAGTGGTAGCCACACAGTGAATGAGAAATTTTAATAAAATTCGAGGCAAAGCCAAGTGCTTTATGAACATTTTTAAGTTCATTGTGTCGCCAGCAAGTGTGTGTATTTGTAAACAAATCACGATCTGAAAGATTCTAACTTTTAATATGCATTATTAGCTCACTGCATTGCATGGCGTGATGCATGACTTCAAGTCCTTGAAGCAAGAGTTTGAACAAATAAGAATCTTTAAAATAAATAAGTACACAATTAAAATGGCGTAATCCAAACAGAATGAAATATAGAAATCACAAAAAAGCTGTTCATTAAAAAATGTTAAAAAAAAATAAAATTTGAAAATTAATGCAAACAGGATAATTTTCAGGAGCAAATAGAGAAGCATTCAATGACATTTATCAAAAGCTGAAACTCGAATCGTAAAAGAAAGTTTAACATCTTACTTTGTTTTAGAATTACTGAGCAGTCTTTCGGGAAGTAAGTTCAATAATTTGATGAAGGATTACAGGAATTCAACCAGTATTTGAAGTGTTTTCACACGTTGGCGAAACAGGAAGGCTGCTCGATTGAGTAAACATCGTCATCTTGTCAATGAAAGCTGGAAATCTGGTACATACCCTTTAGTGATAGCAGTTTGTGACTAAAGACAAAATCAGCCCATTTTATAACTCGGGCCTCATAAATAAGTCCCTGTAATATTGTTTTCCCTTGGCCCCAAGAATTATCGCAGAATTTTATCAGCCGCAGCTTTTTATTATTCAGTTAAGCAAGCAACACTGGCATAAAACGGAAAGACAGGGCTTGGCGTAGAGGAACTAAAATCTAAAACACTTTCAGGAGCGTGTGATGCCAGGTGTTATAATGGCAACTGAATGCAAAGCATTTGACAAGCTATACCAGCTAACGGAGCTAGAAGAACCCAACATAACAGCGCGTGTGCAGAGTCTTCTTATGCTGTTGCCAACAGATCCAGACGTCATGGAAACTCTGGACTCCGTGGGACCACAGGTAAAGTTTTTGTTGTGTTGGTAAAACCTTTTGCGAACCTATTACCCCATGGAGATGTTGCTAATCCCTTGTTTCTGTAGTGTTAAGTGGATAAGAGTTTTAGACTCCCCCCAGATGGGACACTAATCCATGGCAAGCTGAGTTAATTTGGATAGAGAAAGTTGGCAGAACCAGCTTGAGTAGTTGAAAATTGTATTAACTAAACTGAGTGGAGTGCACTTTGATTTGAAATTGTACTTGTTTTCTTTTAGACAAAATTTAACGACATAATAATCAATTACCAATTAATTGTATCCTTTTTGAAATCACATCAAGGTTTCGACAATTTTTATATCATTATTGTTAAGGTGAAAAAGTCCCACACAGGGTTTGAATGCTAAAAACATGTTTTCTATTTTTTTTTTCCCTGAAATGTGATCAGCTTTTTTTTTTTTTTTTTCACAATAAAACATTGGTGAATAAGAACTTATTATTTGCGAAATACGCATATTTGAAAAGAAACAAAAACATGGGTTAAAAGTCTAACCATGGGTTAATGCTAATCAGATTTTGGCCCTGGTATGTACCTTGCTTATAGAGCTATATAACACATTTTGCCACGTGCATTTCCAAAATTCCTTCCACTAATAAACGTTTGTTAATCAACTTTGAATTAAACTTTTTCTTTTTACTTTTTAATTTACACATTTTTAAGAGGAATCAGCCCCTTAAAAAAGCCGTGAATAAAGGTTAATGTTAAGTTCTTCTTTTAGTTTGGAGTAAGCTGTTCGCCAGGAGCAACATCGGAGGACCCAAGTAATCGTTCTGTTGCACTACAGAACATGTTCAAGTGCAGCGGACAAAATATGTCACCTTTCAGAGTACAGTACAATTTAGAGGTAGGAATTGAAGGGCATGGTAACCGTATGCTTCCTAATGGAACAAAATTATTTAACTTTGTTCTAGAAGCAATAGCATTTAGCATTAAGCATTGTTTTCAATTAATGTTTCCAGAATTCTGTTTTAAAAGTTCGATAGATCGACAAGGTTAAGTATGTAACTTAAGCAATCGCAAAAGATAAGCCTAAAAAAAACTTACAGGCTTCAACAGGAATTGGAATTGATTCTGTCATTCTTTACACCACGGTACAAAAAACCTAAATCTTTTATGAGCCAGGTGGCCCATGGAGCCGTCACTTATCTCCAGTTTCTGTAGTCTTAAGTGGATAAGGGTCTTTGAATCCCCAAGAACAGGACACTTATCTATCGCAGGTTAGCTCCCAGCAGATGCTGGTACTCATTTACCTACCCTGGAAGGATGGAAAGCTAAGTTAGCTTAAGCAGAAAAGAAGTTTGCACAAATATTCAAATCTCGGCAGAGGCCGGATCAAACTGGGAAACTTTTAGTTATAAAGCAGAGATCTTAGAACTGTGCTAGCCATGACTGCCCCATGGTACAAACTCAGTCTTAATAATAATCATTTTCAGGGATAGAAATTGGATTTTTTTTTCACTAGACCTTTGGACTAGTGATCAGGTTTACTACAGTAGTCCTTCTCATTTTTTACTAGACATCAGCCTTTTTATTTAGATAATGGAAACTGCCATTAATTTTCAATGCACTTCTTTGCTCCACCTATTGTAATGTTTTTGTTTTTCTGTGTAGCCTGCGAGCTCATGACATATCATCATTCAATCAACATGTATCCACAGTTTGGAAAGTCGCTTTCAATCGACAATCAGAAATGTGATTTGGATTGGGAGCACAAACATTTCAAAATTCTTTATGGTAGAAGAAATTATTTTTCTAGACACTCGGACTAGTTGGAACACAAGTTTACTATTCCGCCATAACTTTTACTAGTGTGAGGTCTTGCAGTCTACCGCTAATTTCCAACCTTGGTTTTACACCTCAGAGTGACATTGACCTGTTCTCCCCAGTTGTGGCTTCATAGCTTTGTTGGTTAGACCGCTACACTTTATCACTGGCTCAAATCCTGTTGAAGCCCAAAAGGCATCTCTTTGTAATTGCTTATATTGTGTGCATAACCAGGACGATCATTCATAACATCACTGTTTACACTCAGTCTCAATAATCATAACCACGACAATCATTCATAACGTCATTGTTTACACCGTGGTACAAACTCAGTCTCAATAATCATAACCACAACAATCATTCATAACGTCATTGTTTACACCGTGGTACAAACTCAGTCCCAATAATCATAACCTCAACGATTATTCATAACGCCATTGTTTGCACAGCAGTAAAAACTCAGTCTTAATAATCATATCCTAGACAATCATTCATACGATCTATTGAAATTATACCCCCACTAGCAATCCAAAAACAGAATTTAGAATTATTTGGTATTAAAACAAAGTATCCATCACTTAGACAGTAAAATAGACCGTTTCAATGATCATCCATTGGTGCTTGATATCGAGTTACCGTTGACTCAGCCAAATCACAACTCTATCCCAGCTCTTATGTTCTTATAATAATCATTTTCACATCTCTAACATAAGAAAGTTGCTATTTAGGAACTGTGAAAAGGTGTATTTCACAGTAGAATAAAATTTAAATTGAATTTCTTGATAGGTGTTGAGTGGCAAGCTAATGCCCACAAGAGACAGAGATGGCGGAGCCAGTGCTCGGGTGTTTAAGGAAAACTTCCTTGGTGCAGGAGGACTCAAGTATGACTTACTCCTTTTGGGCTAAAAACCGAAGAGAAAATAACATTTATTAAAGTAGTAGTTTCGTATCTCTGATGTATCACTATTTTTAGGTTATATACGCTTTGGTTGTAGTATTAGTGACTTTTAACATTATTTATAATTAGGAGAAGTTAGTGCTACAGTATATGTCATTGCTTCACTAAACTCTTTACTCGGTAATATACAGGCTATGCAGCCAAGATCTGCCTTTTGCAGATAATATAACAAAGACAAGTACATTTTTATTTTGCATTTTAAAACAGTAGACTTTGATAAGTTACCAAAAAATTAAAGTGAAAGCCACCTTTGATAACATAAGGAGCTAATTGTGACAAGGCGCAGATTGAAATGCATTATCGTAGTTGAAAAGTAATTATTAATTGTCTCATCAGTTAAAACATAGCCCATTAGTCAGGTTTCCTACTGAAAGGTGAGAGGGCATCGCCCATTCGGCCTTTCTAAGAAATCTGCGTCTAGTAGCAGGTAGTCTCTAACCATTTATTTATTATTATTATTATTATTATTATTATTATTATTATTATTATTATTATTATTGAAAGCTATGAGTAGGTCATAAAGGGAGATGAAGCTAATGATACCAATAGTAATTTTATTATTACTAAAATCTGAATACTGCTACTAGTAATGTAAATACTAAAGGCCCTGTTACGCGAGGCAATTTTTTCAGTAACTCGCTGAAAGTTGCTGACAAAATTTTGCTTGGAACATATCTCTGTCTAACTGGCAATTGCAACATTGCAAGTTGCAGAAAAAGTTGAACAATGTTCTACTTTTTGCAACGTTGCAAAGCCAGTTGGAGCATGTAACATTTACTTAGCAACCTGCTTCACAATGCCAATGTCGCAAGCAAGGTGAATAGTTTTCTTTCCAGGGAAGGTTCATTGATTTTTACCATTTAGATATGTTTTTCATTTATATGATTGTGCAAAAGATACTATTCAAGTAGTTTAGCATTGGTACCTTTAACATCTGAAACGGGTTTCCACCCATTTTAGTAGTTTAGTAAAGTAGACTGTACTACCTGTTTAAACGGTAAATTTTTTTCGCTGTTCTATGAGTTTTGCCATTCAGTTCTGTTCTGTAGGCGTAACAACATTTATAATATCACATTTACAGTATCGATTCTGAAGAAGAAAATATGTTTTGTAGCCTTTAGTACTAGCGCCCTAAATTCAGTTTAGCAATTTCGTATTGTGATCTGCGTTTACTTGTTTATATTGCTAATGCCCTTCTTTTGTCATTCTGTTCTGTGCAGCATTGTCATTAACATCCTTCAGAAGGATATGTTTCCTGCAGACGTGGATACGGCCATTCGACGAGGATGCTATGCGATCTGTCTGCAGCTGGCCAGGTAAGCTTAGTTATGTAACATTTGCACTAATGCAGACTGGCACTAACAGGCGTTCTTGTGGCACTATGTTTCTAATTTGCTGCTGTTTATAAGCTGGCAATAAAGTTATGTTCATGTGACAGTAGCTGAAAAGAATTATTTGTGCTCAAAGTGGAATCAAGGCCACTGAATCCAGAAGCTGGTGAAGTTATGTCGACTGCAGTTAAGACAGATCCATGGACATGTAGAATTTGCCAGGCTGGAGTTGATATTTGACAGAAGAAAGTGTAAAACCATAGATCGTAGGAATCACATTGTATATCTTTGTGGTTCTTTGTTTTAGAACATTTAGGAACCTAGTGAGGTTCCAAGGAGTAGAGATAACAGGACTCGAGGTCCTATGCAAGGAT